>PVJS01035624.1:0-20899 GCA_004027185.1 Glis glis | reverse complement strand
CCACCTTCCTCTGCACACCTGCCCCCATCTGGCCTCCCTCTATACACTTGTCCCTCCTGGCCTCCCTCTGCACACCTGTCCTTACTGGCCTCCCTCTGCACACCTGCCCCTGGCCACCTCCCTCTGCACACCTGCCCCCTCCCAGCCTCCCTCTGCACACCTGCCCCACCTGGCTTCCCTCTGTTCACCTGCCCCCCAGCCTCCCTCCAGCCCTCTGTCTCTGTCTGACTGCTTTTGTGTCCCTCTGGTCCTTGTGACCCAAGGAGTATGGTGGAGGCCTGTGCCCCACAGCGTTGGGACTGGGCTGTCTTCAGAGGAGGCAGCGTGGAGGGCCAGTGGGGCCCCCATCAGCCCAACTGGCCAGGTGCCCATGACCATGGCACGTGGTCTACCACACTCCCTGGACACACATGAGGGAGGTAGAGAGGCTGGCCCTCGGGGGGCCGCGACCCCTGGAGAGCGGGGGACCTGGGCAGAGTGCTCACTCCACAGTGGGGCAGAGCTGGTGGTACGGGGCCTGTGGAGCCCCAGCAACCAGTGAGCTGAGGTGGCGGCTGCCTCCTCGCGGGCTTTATGTAAATCAAGGCCTAATTAGCCATCCGGCATTTGTGTAGAATATCATTTTTTTAATTACCAGTCCTGGGCAGGTTTGGCTGCTGCCTGTTGTGGGGCCAATTACCATAAATCCCCCGGTAACAATTAACAATGCCGAGCGTGCTGCGTGTGTGTGGTGTTATAATTGTGCGGTGCTTGTTAATTGGCCTATCTGACTCTTTACTTTTTATGCCGCTCATCTGCTCATTACTGCAGCCATTTAATTCAATTAGTGCCTTAATTAGAGGAACAGCCTTGTCCAATGTCGGGGCCTTGTCAGGGAGCCGGCTTGATGAGCAGAGACAACACGGGCCGGGAGGCGGCAGGGCGGGGGCTGGGCTGCCCAAGGGGTATGGGTACCCCTGGACCCTGGTTGCCCCCAGGCCCCCCCCAGCAATCTCTGCCCCAACCCTGCAAGCACCCTTCACACCACCGTGACCTCCAGGCGACCCACAGGTCTGTCCCCCCCACTCCCCAGGGCCACACCCCACCCCTGGACGCAGCCCCCAGGCGGGCACGGTGTCCAGGGTGGGTTTTGTTTTGTGCCAGCCTATTGAAATTGCTATTCCCTGCCTATTAATTCTCCTAATTAGAATTAAATGAAGCATGCTAAATTGCTAGATTAACCAATAATTAAGCAGCCACCACACTAAAACTGAATACCCAGTGTGGCCGGCGGCCTCTCTGCCTCCTGCGCAGACTGGGAGGGGTGGGCCCGAGACCTTCAGAAAAAGGGACAGGACTGAGGGCCACAGCCCCTGCCCCGGCTGTGGGCAAGTGTGTGCTCCAGGCGCCGGTGCCTGTGAATGCCAAGTGTGTGCATGCATGAACACATGTGAATGTGTGTGTGACAGCAAGCCCAGCCTGTGGGGGGGCAGCAGGTGGGGGCTCTGGGGGTGACGGCGACTCAGGGGACACTAAGCCGTGGTGAAGACCCTATGAGGCTGAGGCAGGTGGTACGACCTGCTAGGCCCTGGTGCCCCACCCCTAAGCCCACCACAGTAAGGAGGAGCAGTACAACGAAGAGTTTGAGAGTTCCACAAGGCAGGAAGCCCCTAAGCCAGGGAGGGAGGGGACAGGCAGGGCCAGAGTATGACCTGGTCAAGACTGACACCCCGGAGCCTGCACCCCTAGCCCCCTGACCCGCACCCCGAGGGTGCCCTCCAGGACTTCCCATCGGGGGAGGGGCTCCTCCACCAGGCCCCGCCCTGCCAGGCGCTGCAGCAGAGGCGCCCCTGAAGACTGGTCCCCTGCGAGCTGCCCGCAGCGTGATGTCTGCAGGGCGCCCCCTGGTGGCCGCTCTAGGCCCTGCCTCGGGGCGCCCCTTGAGGAGCCCCTCCCACCCTGGGCACCTCTGTGGCCCGGGTTTGCAAGTCCCCCCTGAGCAGCCAAGCACCCTCCGCGAGACCACCGCCTACACATCCAAACCCAGCTCACGGGATGGGGCTCCCACCCGAGCCCTCAGCTGTGCCGAGGAATGCAGTTCACACTGGCAAATCCAGGCTGCACTCTGCCAAGACCTGCTAGCTGTGTGACCTCGGCAGGTTGTCAAGCTTCTCTGTGCCTCAGTTTCCCCACCTTTGAAGGGAGAGCCTGGGCCACCCCCGGGTTGCTGAGAGGGTTATTACCATGCAGGCGCCCAGAACACTGCAAGCCTGCAACACCCAGGAGCCATCCCACGCTTGTCCCCATGCAAGTGGGCCAGCCCGGAGTGCAGGGCGGGGGCCAGCTCCAGCCAGGGGGCAGGCCACGGGGGCAGAGGTTGGGGCCACGACCGTCCTGCTGGCGTGGTGGGTCGGGGGCACATCCTGTCCCTGAGTAGATGCACCGCGGGGGCAGGCTTGGGTGGTACAGGACAGATCTCTGTGTCCCCACCCCAGCCGTCAGGGACATCCATCCCCAAGCCTGAAGCGTCATATCAGCCTCGGCTGTAAACTTCCTCATAACAGCCCGCTCCTGCAGCCGGAAGATATTGACTCCGAGGAGAAACAATGGCACGAATAAAATAAAAATAAAAAAGTTAATTATCCTTTGTGTTTGTAATTTAATTAAAGATGCAGTAAAGTTTTACTGTTTTTCCAGGTGATGATGTTTAGAGCCCCGAAAAGCTATTTGTGCTGGTGAGATTAAAGTGCATTTTAAAATGTTCCTCGAGTACTTTCACATTTGTTGATAGATTTTTAAATTAAACTTTAAATTGTAATCTAAATTACCTCCAACAATTCATGGTCCCTGTAATGAACTCCCACCGTTCCCGCTGTCATCCGGCGATGATGGAGTGTGAGTGGGGCTCCACCGGCCGGCGCCTGAGGAGCCGAAGCCAAATCAAACCACGGGAGGCCGGGCACCGGGCCAAGCACATCGACGGCACCTTGCAGGTGCCCCCAGGGAAAGTACTCCTGCCTCGGCACCCGCCGAGGGGCCATCTACCCCTGACCTGGGGCCCCAGAGCCCCCACATCTGCCCCACTCAGAGATCCGCAGCAGGGAGGAAGATCCATCAGGCTGGAAGCGACCTGACCTGCAGCCTCTGCATGACCAGACGAGGTCTCCCGTGCCGCGAGGGCAGCTCAAAGTGGGGTTCTGAGGCCCCCACTTTGATTCTGAGGATCAACCCCCCCCCCCCCCGCTGAGGTCTGTTCAGAGCATCATCCCGGTCTCTGCCCGGTGCTAGGGGTCTCACAGGAGCCAGAGCACAGAGCGAACAGAATTTAATAGCTATGCCCCTCCCTTAGAAAAGAGGCAAAAGAAACAAAAACAGTTTTGAGTCTAATTTACTCCAAACGTTTCCCAAAGTTGGTCATTTTTTAAGTTTGTTCTCGAGTTTTTTTTCTCTGGTCCTGCATATGGCTAATATACTGGCGAAAGATCGTGCATCAGTGGAGTGGAGCTCATGGGCTTGTGTGTGTGTGCGGTACCGGGGACTGGACCCAGCGGTGTTCTACCTCTGAGCACCCCCCCGCCCTATTTTATTTTGCATACAGAGTCTCACTAAGTTACTGAGGACCTCACGAAGTTGCTGAGGCTAACCCTGAACCTGCGATCCTCCCGTCTCAGCTTCCCAAGTACTGGGATAACAGGTATGTGCCACCGTGCCCGGCTCCTCATGGGCTTTTTAATAGTTATACATGGGGAAACAGCCCGACCTCCTCAACCAAGGAGAGGATGCACCATGCTGTCCTGCACCATTGATTTGGTGAAAGTGGTGTCCCCGCCACAGGGCAATGTGACAGGAGAGGAAACCGCGTTAGGACTTGGCTAGAGGCCCACAGTGTCGCCTTCCTGGGAGCCTGAGACTTGACTTGTGTGGTCACGCCGGAGCCATCTGCCAAGCCACAGCCACACACTTCACCGCGGCCAGCTCCAACAGCAGCAGTGGAAGGTGCCCTATGTTGGCCTCGGGTAGCGTTTGGTCTGTGTGCCCAGCCCAGGCTGGCTCCTGCCCCCGCCCAGCCGTGAAGAAAGGAGGCCAGAGCCCCAGAGCCCCCTCTGGAGACTGGCCTCACTACAGAGCACCCACCGCCTCTCCCTGGCAACTCCCTTCCTACACAGCCACACCCAGTGATGAGCTGATGGTTGTCTGCAGCGGATCCCGGAGCAGCCTGAGGCTTTGCCTGGGCCCTGTTGCCACTGGGCTCTTATTCCTCTGCTCCTGGACAGCTGTCAGTCCTGAGTGCCCCCAGAGCAGCATCCTGCAGGCTCATCCTCAGCTCCAGAACACATCTCAGAACCCACCGAAGGCTCTGGCTGGTGTCGGGAGGCCATGACAGGAGGGCTCCCTGGGAGCAGGGCAGCTGCCGGGACCCCAAGGGCAGAGCCCAGGCTGCTCATTAGCCATCACACAGTGGGGAGCAAACCTGTAAAGACAGGCAGGTGGAGGGGCTACTACTGACCATGGGACCCCTGCAACGGCCGGCAGAACACAGTGTCCTCAGTGGCCACCCAGGGGGCTGCTCCACCTGCATCAGCAAACAAGGCCACAGTGGGCAGCAGGAGGCCCAGAGGCCACTCCAGTCAGCTCTTGCCCAGCTCTGGGTCATGTTCAGATGCCGACCTGTGGGCTTCAAGGAGGCCCGGTCCTGAAGGAAGGGTCCATCACGGCCCCATCCCCTCCTCTAAGGACCTGTGAGCACGCTTCCCTGAGGAAAGGGGCACCCAGCACTCCGAGGACCGGGACACACAGGGTCACACAGTCTGCACAGGCAGGGGCATCAGGGGGCCATGTGACACAGGACCCCGCCCACGCCTGCTCACTGCAGACCACCCGGTCCTCCAGCCGTCTTTCCAGGGCCTTTCCCCTGTCCCTGAAGGGATAGGACACACTGGGGACAGCAGGCACCACGCTTGTTCCTTGGCTGTGGGTAGCCAGGCCCGGTGACTCGCACCTATAATCCCAGGACTTGGGATGCTGAGGCAGGATGATCGCAGGTTTGAGGCCAGCCTCAGCAACTTAGCCAGGCCCTGGTTCAAAATAAAAAATAAAAAGGGCTGGGGATATAGCTCAGAGGTAGAATACTCCTGGGTTCAATCCCCAGTATCAAAAATAAAAATAAGATAAAATTGTGCCCCCATCCAGACATTAAATCAAAGTCATCACAAGAATTGGAAGATGGAAGCGATTCACCCCTCACTGAAGATGGAAGCACGCAGGTCAGACGGCCTCCTCGGAGCCCTTTCACTTGCAATCCAAACCTCATGGTGGCCGGTGTGCTCTGTGCTGGGGGCAGGGTCTGCTCAGCTGACCAGTGTGGCCTCGGGCGGGGTGCACTGAGTCCCTCCACCCTGTGGTGGGGGAGGGCCAGACATGGTCAGGTTCTCTGTGACGGTCAGCAGCACACGTCTGCCATCCTGCCCCTAACTCCAAACTCTCCCACCCTATGTCGTAAGGTAATCCGGAGGGACCTGGGCCAGCTGGACACCCTGCAGGGCGTCACGCTGGCCCACCATCTCAATGACCAGATGGACAACTGTTTGGCAAGCCAGCCAGAAGCCTTCATAAGCCGCGTGTGCCCCAGAGAGTGGCGGGTATGCCCTGCACAGGCTGCAGTGCTGACATGTCCAGAGGTTCAGCGGTCTGGGGTACGCTGGGACAAAGAATCTCACCAGACATCTTCCCGCTAAGAAGGGAGCACCATGCCCAGGGGCCTCCCCAGGCCCTGGAGGCAGCAGAGTCCACCCCGGGGAACGAGACTCTGACCCACAAAAGGCGACATTAGAGGCTGCTGGCCTCGAATGGGGGAGGAAGAGGCCCAGTCTGCACGGTCCTCACTCAGAGTACAGCCCCATCTTCTCGGGGCATACCTCCTGGTAGGTCCCCAAACCAAGCCTTCTGTCCACCATTCCACCTTTGAGCCAGGACAGCTGCCTCCGGTGGGCCTGCTGTGGAATGCACCTTAACCAGGTGAAGCGACTGAGTCCACACAGACACACACGAGGGCAGACCCACGCTCAGGACAGGCATTCATTCGAGGGAGGGTTTCTGGCCCTCTGTCCTCAGAGGCGGCTCCAATGCAATGGGTCAGATGGCCGCTGGCCTCTGGGCCACGTCAGGGACTCAAGGCCAGTCTCTGCTGTTGGCTGAATGGACACTGAGGTCACTGGGCAGCTAGTCAAGCCCGCGCCCACCTCCTCCCACCACCAGGCCCCTCTGTTCAGTGAGCAGCACTGGCATAGCCAGGGAGAGAGGTCAACAGACATCCCCAGGGAGTGTCCTTTCATTCACCTGCGTAGGGAGAACGTCTCTGCAGTGGCGCCCTTTCATGGCCATTCTCAAGGGACACAGACATCATCATCTGTGTCCATCCCGAGGGTCTCTGCGCACAGCTTCCCCCACACTTCCTGCTCACAATAGTCAGTGCTCTTCATTCCAAACCCCTGACCATCCAGCCCACAGAAGCAGCCCTTGAGTCGGTATGGGTCACCACGCTGGACACATGTCACTCAGCCCGAGAGGGCAGCCCAGTGTATGGCCTGTAGTCTGCCCACAGAGAGGACTTTGCTTCTCCATGTCCTTCAGGGCCCCTGTCTCGGTCAGCTCAGCAGACTGGGGGGCTTCGACAGCATCAGCTTCCCCCAGTTCTGGAGGCTGACGTCCAAGGTTGGGATGCCGGCGTATTGCTACGCGCAGGGCTCTGTTCCTGGCTCACAGGTGGTGTCTCTGTGCTATGTCCTCACATGGCAGAGAGGGCCTTCTGCTCTCCTTCTTCTTAGAAGGGCGCTCACCCCATCCTGGGGACCCTACACTCACGGCCCCAATCGCTGTCCAGAGGCCCCGGGTCTTGAAACCATCACCCCTGAGGTTAGAGCTCCAACCATGAACTTGGGGCACAAACATTCACTGTGCACCAGGACCTCCAGATCCCGGGGCAGGGGTGGGCAACCTGGGCTGAGTGCCCTGGGGTCCCTACTGCGGGGTGGAGAAGAAGGCACTAGCCAGGCTGAAGCTGTGTCCTGGGCACCCCGGAGGGACAATGGGACAGACTGCCCGGGGAAGTGTGGCATGGCCCACGGCCACTCTCCAAGGCCCACCTGGCAGTCTGAGCTAGACCGGGGAGGCACCAGCTCTGCCCCAATTCCTGCAGTCTCTGGTGGTGGCCTGTAGCTCCGCCACCCCCAGGGATGCAGTACAGCCCCTGGGTTGCCATCCTGGCCATCCTGGCTGGTTCCAGGGCACCCCGGCGTAGCCTGCCACACAGGCCCTCCTCCCAAAGGCCCAAACATCTGCCTATTTCAATCACCCACCAAGGAAGGGGAGGTGGCCACAGGGTGGCAGCAGAGGGATCTGTGAGCCCCACCTTCACGGGGGGGGGGGGGGGCTACTGGGCTTTTGGACCCCTGGAAGTCAGTGTCATTCAGAGCCAATGTCTAGTCACCCCAAGATTGGAGCACTTGGTTTTCTCCAATACTTGGCCACTGTCAGGGTCCAGGCCCCTTGCGGAAGGCTGCGAGGGGGACTGGCAGGGGCGCAGCTCCCCCCACCTCAGGGCTTCTGGGTCAGAGAACTTATTTGGGTCTGGAACTGGCTGAGGGGTCATGATGGTGTACTGTGACGCTCCGCCAGATTTTAGGCTGCAGTCTGAGACTAGTTCTCATACTAATTAAGCGAGGCTCTGGCCCGGCGCCCACACTTCACCCCAGGGGTCAGCCGGCCTCTCCAGACCGACCATCTGTAGGATGAGGGTGCTGGGCCCTAAGTCCCAGCAGCCCTTCAGGGTGGGCCTGTCATTTGGTCCCAGTAGCAAAGGCCACCCTTGCCTCTGTTGTCCTGAGTCTCGCCCCGCTGAGCTCAGGGAGGGTCTCTGGGCCCCTGGGACCCCTGGGCACACGTGCCTGCAGGCTCAGCCTCCAGCCACGCTTCTACCCACCTATGAGCAGCTTCGAGTCAAGGAGCCCCCAGCGGCCTCTGGGGCTTCCTCAGCCCACCCCATACATCCGTCCATCCGCCTGCTGTCCCTCCTCTTTTCCTCACAGGGCTTTGTGGCGTGAGGGCTCCCTGCTCCCTGGCTCTCTCCAGTTTCCCTCTCAGACTTAGTCAGCGCCTCTCACCCCTTGGGTCTGCCTCTCCTAAGGACAGTGCTGCAGGAGGGGTCTGAGCAGCAGGGGCGAGGGCAGGGAGTGGGGGCTGCTGGCTGCAGTGGGAGGAAGGTACCCTCCAGGTGCTCTGTGGGCACCATGGCCCTGGCTCGAGGTGGGATCCCAGCAGTAAATGCTCTAGGGGTGGTGAGCTGGGAAATACCAGATGCGGGGTCAGTGTGGCGTCTCTGGTTCTTGACAGACGGGAGATGGTGAAGCTGACTGGCCACTACTGAGCTGTGTCTACACCCTGAAGAGGAGTTGAGGGAAACCAAGGCCGTTAACCAACAACCTCGGGCTGGGCAAGGGCCGCGAGGGTGGGCGGCAGCTCCCAGGACACCAAGTCTCCTGTGGGGAAGGGCAGCCAGGCAGAGCCGGCTGACGGAGGGCCCAGGGCTGAGCCGAGACCCCTGCCAGGAGGAGGTCAGGGCCTTGGTTCTACCAGCTGGGACAGGGACATCTGGGAGGAAGCCCAAGGATGCTCTGGGGTTGCAGAAGTCACCGGCCTTTCCCTCATATGAGGGTTGTGTGGGACCCTCAGACCCCCCAGGGCACCGGGGGGGACCTCAAGGGGTGGCCCCATCTCCTCTCCCACTGCCAAGACAATGGGATATGACAGGAGGGATCCAGGTCAGACGGTGTGGGATTTCTAGGGTCCCAGATCAAGGGGATAACCTGGATACACAGGAACAAGGTGAACACACAGCCCTTTCTTGGAGGTGGGGACCCTTTAAGGCCTGGGTACTGGCTGACTCGTTGCCATGGTGGCTCCTAGAAGCTGGACAAAGCGATGGTCAGTGCGGTGGCCGTCCTGGCTCTCTTAGGAGGGACAGGGAAGGGAGAGCAAGCTGGGGTGCATGTGTTGTGGGACCAGAGACCCCCAGGGTCTGGCCCCAGGGGAGGCACGGAGGACACCTGTCACAGAGGCTGTTGGGCACCACTGGAGAGGGGGCAGGTGGCAGGAGGAGGTGGGTGGGGCAGTGTCTTCAGCCAGGGGATGGTTGGGGACTGGAGGAAACAGGGAGGTTGGGTCCCAGGGAGAAAAAGCAGGGCTGTGGGGTGGAGGTGCCCGCCACGGCTGCACAGGCTAAGGACGCTGGGCAAGGAAGGCAGCCGGAGCTCTCTGGGTACTCTGGCAGCTGGGCTCAGGTGTCTGCACTTGGTCACACCTGTCTCTGTTGCCATCGGATAGCCTGCCTCCTCGACCCTCACCCACCCAGCATGGCCCCGTGGTGTACACAGTCCCCCAAGCCCTGCAGCCACTAGTGACGGAGCGGCCTCCGGATTCTGTGCCCGGCCCGCTCTGCCAGCTGCCTCCTCATTGGGGTCGGGAGAGGATTAAACAAGATGCCCCCAGTGCAGTCCTCAGCACGAAGCCTGGTCCAGAGCTTGAAAGCAGCAGGGACATCGGCGCTCACTGTTTTCCTGGCTCTTTGGTGCCAGGTGGCGTTCCCCGAGGATGCCCTCTCTGGCCAGATGGGCCCTCCCCTCCCGGCCAGTACCAGACTGCGTAATTATCTAATGTTTGCTTTTCTGACGGGTGCAGAGTGTACCTCCATGTTTCCATGTGTGTCTGATCACTGGGGAAGCTGGAAGACTCCTGCTTCCTCCTCAGCCCTCTGAGGTGTCTCTGGGAGTCGCCAGTTCACGTCCTCCGCCCATTTTTCTTCTGGAGGCCTTGTCTTTTCAAGGTGATTTGTGGCAGTCTCCTGTATATTCTATCAATCCCTTCTGAGTCTGAGATGTTGCAAATACCATCTGTTAGCCCGTCGCCCGTCTGCTAACATGGTCTATTGAATTCCTTATTGAACTGAATCCTTCATTTTGATATCATCAGATCCATCCATTTGCACCGTATGATTTGTTCTTTTGGGGTTTCATGTGAGAAATTCATTCCTCCCCAAGGTCACCAAGAAATTCTCCAGTGTTTCTTCCCATCAGCCTACAGTTTTGCCATTACATTCTGGTCTCCGATTCCCTTCCCTTTGTATATGGTATGAGGTAGGGATCCGACCTTCTATTTCCCATAAAGTGAGCTCACCTTCCCAGGAGTATCTGTTCCAGTTCTGCTGTCCTGTAACAAATTACCCCAGTACCTAGCAGCTTCAAACCAGCATCTGAATTTGCTCACAGTTTGGAGCACTGGGAATCTGGGAAGGGCTCCGAAAGGGCGCTTCTAGGTGAGGAGAGAGATACTTGTGTGTAGTTGCAGCCAGATGTCACCAGGGCTGGGAGTCATGCAGCTGGATGTCCAGGTCACTCTGTTGTCAGGTGGCTGGTGGCTGGTGCTGGTTGTTAGTGAGGAGCTCGGCTGGGTGCCACATGAGTGCCCACCTCCCTGTGGCCCCTCAGACCCCACAGACAGTGCTGTGCCTGTCTGCCCCCAGAGCCAGTGTCCCTAGAGGAGCTGCAGAACAGCATGCGTCCTTGTCTGTGCTGCATTCTGGCAGTTACCAGCAAGTCACTGAGGCTGGTCCAGACTCCAGGAGAGGGACACAGACCACCTCTCAGTGGGACAAGTGTCAAGGCATTCACAGACCTGTAATTTCATGTTTTTTTTAAAAAAAACTTTTAATTAATTAATTAATTAATTTTAATTGCCAAACTACATATACTGTATATTTGTCATGCACAATGTGACATTTTGAAATACGTGTAGGTTGTGGAATTGCTAAATTGAGCTAAATAACATATGCATAACCTCACATACTGATCGCCTTTTTGTGGTGAGAACACTGAAAATCTATTGTCTGTGACCTTCAGGAATACAAGTAGGGTGCAGGGGCACACACCTGTAGTCCCAGTACTTGGGAAGCTGAGACAGGAGGATCGCAGGTTTGAGGTCAGTCAGCATGCAGTAGCTTAGCAAGACCCTGTTTCAAAACGAAAAAATTAAAAGGGCTGGGGGTGTAGCTCAGAGGTTGAACGTCCCTGGGTTCAATCCCCAGTACCACACACACACACAAAGGAAAGATTTATTGTTAACTATAATCTGCATGTTGTACAATAGATCTCTTGAACTTCTTATTCCTATCTCACTGTAATTCTGTGTCCTTTGAACAACACCGTCACCTCCTCATCCCCTGGTACCCACCCTTCTACTCTCTGCTTCTGTAAGTTTGACTCTTTTAGAGTTTATGCCTAACTGAGATTATGATGTATTTGTCTTTCTGCAGCAGCTCACTCACTGAGCATGATGTCCTTAGCATGCTGTCGCAAACGACCGTGTTTCCTCCTTTGCAAAGGCTGCCCATAGTGTGCCACTGCATACCCGGACCGCGTTTTCCTTACCCACTCGTCCACCAGTGGACGCCTGAGCTGATTCCACATCTTGACTATTGAACAATGCTGCAGTGCATACGGACACACAGACAGACCTCTCTTTGACGTACTGATTCTGGTTCCTCTGGATATATCCCCAGAAGTGGTATTGCTGGATCACTTGGCAATTCTGTTTTTAATTGCTAAGTGGGGGGCACTCCATACTGTTTTCCACAATGACTGTACTAATTTACGTTCCACCCCACCAGCAGTGGACAATGGTTCTCTTCTCTCCACATCCTCACCAGCACTTCTTTTTTCTTATTTTTAAGTCATCCTGACAGGTGGGAGGTGGTATTTCAATGCTGTTTCAATCTGCATTTTCCTGATGGCTAGTGATGTTGAACTTTTTTTCATATACCTGTTGGCCATTTATATGTCTTCTTTTGAGAAATGTGCATTCAGGTCCTTTGTCCATTTTTAATCAGGTTATTAGTTTTCTTGCCTATTGAGTTGTTTTGATATATTTTTTTTTGTACTGGGGATTGAACCTGAGGCATTCTACCTCTGAACTACATCCCCAGCCCTATTTTATTGTTTATTTTGAAACAAGGTCTCGCTAAGTTGTTGAGGCTGGCCTCAAACCTGCAATCCTCCAGTCTAAGGCTCCCAAGGACTATTTTGATTCTTTATATATTTTGAGTATTGGCTCTTTACAATATGTATGGCTTGGAAATTTTTCTCCCATTCTATAGGTTGTCTCTTCGCTCTGTTGATTGTGTCCTGTGTTGTGTCGAAGTGTTTTAGTTTGAAGCTGTCCCATTTGTCTATTTTTACTTCTGTTGCCTGTGCCTTCAGGGTCATATCTAAAAATTGATTGCCCAGCACAATGTCAGGGAGCCTTTCCCAGGTCTTTAAAAAGAAGTATGCATTTTTAGCTGGGTGTGGTGGCACACGCTTGTAATCCCAGTACTTGGTAGGCTGAGACAGGAGGATCGCAAGTTCAAAGCCAGCCTCTGCAACTTAGTGAGACCCTGTTTCCAAATAAGAAATAAAATCTGGCTGGGGGTGTAGCTCAGAGGTAGAATACCTCTGGGTTCAATCCCCAGTACCAAAAAAAAGTATGCATTTTTTTAAAAATATCTATTTATTTAGGCAGTACTGGGGATTGAACACAGGGGTATTCTACCTCAAAGCTGTATTTTTTATTTTTACTTTTTAATTTGGAAATAGGGTCTCCCTAGGTTGCTGAAAGCCTCAGTAAATTTCTGAGGCTGGCTTTGAACCTGCAATCTTCCTGTCCCAGCCTCCCAAGTACTAGGATTTCAGGCATGTGCCACCACGCTCAGTCAACAGTATGTTATTATTATTTTTTTTTTTTTTTGGTGGTGGTACTGGGGATTGAGACAGGGGCATTCTACCTCCAAGCTACACCCCCAGCCCTATTTTATGTTTAGTTTGAAACAGGATTTCACTAGGTTGATGAGAGTCTCACTACTTGCTGAAGCTGTCCTTGAACCTGCGATCCTCCTGTCTCACTGTCCTAAGTACTGGGATTACAAGTGTGCGCCACCACACCTGGCTAACAGTATGCATTTTTAAAACACATTCCAGCCAGGCGTGGGGGTGCACACCTGTAATCCCTGTAATCCCAGTACTTGGGAGGCTGACACAGGTGGATCACAGGTTTGAGGAACTTAGTGAGACTCTCAGCAACCTAGTTTCAAGAAAACAAAACGGCTGGGGGTGTAGCCCGGAGGAAGAATGTCCCTGGGTTCAATCCCCAGTACCAACTACATGAATAAATTAATTAATTAAAACATCTCCATTTGCAAAGACTTGCTATAATACCTCTGTCATATATCAAGTTGCCACAAGCACACTGGAATCTACAGTTTTACGAGTTTACATGTCCGTTTCAATGTCCTAACCATGCTGTTCTTCCCATGCCTTTGTAGAATTGGGGGGGGGGGTACAGGGGATTGAACCCAGGGGCATTCTAGCTCTGAGCTACACCCCCAGCCCTATTTTAATTTTTTATTTTGAAACAGGTTCTCACTATGTTGCGGAGGTCTCCCTAAGTTGCTGAGGCTGGCCACGAATCTGCAATCCTCCTGTCTCAGCCTCCCAAGTACTGGGATTACAAGCATGTGCCACCACGCCCAGCCCAATGTTTGACCTCAACCTGGCGAGGGATTCGAAGCCAGAACCACCCAGAGCCACTGTCCTAGCTGCTCCCAAGTTCCTGGCCTACAGAGCTGTGAGATGATCAGTGTCTGCCGTCTTGAGCTGCTGGATTTGGGGTGGCTTCTAATGTAGCAATTGACAAGATGATGATCTTATATCTACTGGCACCCCTAACTCTCTTATCAGTTCTGACTATGGCTCTGCTGATCCCATGGGGTTTTCTACAGGGGTACTCACATAGAACAGTGGGGTCCTCCCTTTCTGGAATCATTGCTCCTGTTTATTTTTTCTTGTCTTATTCCATTCTTTTTAGTGATGGATTTGGCAAGAGAGATAGCATGCCCTTGTCTTATTCTTGGTCTCACAGGGAATGCTATGTAGAGTTTTTCTAATAAATATTGAGTTTACTGCCAGGTTTTAAATAGGCAGCTTTTGACCAAGTTAAGAAAATGTTCTAGCTGGGCACAGTGGTGCACACCTGTCATCCCAATACTTGGGAGGCTGAGACAAGAGGATCGCAGGTTCGCAGCCAGCCTCAGCAAATTAGGAATGAGGCAGGGCAGAGTGAGGCAGGGCAGAGGACCTGGAAACAGGAAGAATGAAAGCAGCCATCTGCACCCCCTTTCTTTGAGGCTGGGGAAGGTGAGCAGGAACGTGAGAGACTGATGAGTGCCAGGGAATCAGGGCCCTGGCCAGCCCACAGATAATCATTCAAATTAAGAATCAAAATTGTACAAAGGTCTTGGTTCCCCAAAACCCAATTCTGACCAAACATAAAAAACAGATAGAAAACCTCAGAAAGGTTTAAAAGCCCATTCCCCAAGGGTTTAGAGGTCACTTTCCAAGACCCCCCTTTGTGGGGGGAAGCTGCTTTGTCCTCTATCTTTCCCTTTTTTTTTTTTTTTTTTTTTTTGCGGTATCGGGGATTGAACCCAGGGGCATTCTGCCTCCGAGCTACACCTCCGGCCCTAATTTTTATACTTTATTTTGAAACCGGGTCTCACAAAGTTGCAGAGGGCCTCACTAAGTAGCTGAGGCTGGCCGAGAACCCGGATCCTCCGGTCTCCGCCTCCCAAGTACTGGGATTACAAGTATGCGCCACCACGCCCGGCTTTCCCTAACTTAAAATAAACTTTCATATTTCTATACCCTTCCTGGTCCTTGGACTTCATTCATCGAGATCCACTGGACAAGGACCCTAAAAAGAAAAGACACCGACATTTCAGTAAGACCCTCAGCAACTTAGTGAGACCCTGTTTCAAAATAGAAAAATAAAATAGGTTGTAGCTCAGAGGTATAATGCCCCTGGATTCAATCCCCAGCACCAAAAAAAAAGAAAATGTTCTATCTCTTCTTAGTCTTCTGTGAGTTTAAACCATAAACAGGGATTAAATATTATCAAATCTTTTGTGTGTGTATGTGTGTGTGTGTGTGTGTGTTTATGTGTGTGTGCGTGTGTGTATGTGGTACTGGGGATGGAAGCTCCGAGCTCCCACCCCCAGCCCTGTTTTTATTCTTTATTTTGAAACGAGGTCTCACTAAGTTGCAGAAGGAGGGCCTCACTAAGTAGCTGAGGCTGGCCGTGAACCCGAATCCTCAGGTCTCGGCCTCCCAAGTACTGGGATTACGAGCGTGCGCCACCACACCTAGCTTTCAAATCTTTTTATCTATTAATATTATCACATAATTCTTCTTTAGTCCATTCATAAGGTAAATCATTGATAGATGTTTCTGAAGTTAAACCATCTTTGCATTCCTGGAATAAACCCAGTTAATAATGATTTTTAAAAATATACCTTGGGGTTTGTTATATTTTATTTATGATTTCTTATTGGAAAGGTATATAATTGTCCTTTCTCTTCTGATTTTGGAATAAGGGTATTACTAGCCCATAAAATGATGACTTGCCTTTGTTTCCTATTCTCTGAAAAAAGTTTGCAGAAGAAATGATTCATTCTTTCTTGAGGACTTTTAGTGGGGAATTATTTCCTTCCCGTTTCAATTTCTTTCATAGGTATGGGCCTATTTAATTTTCTATTTACTCTGGTGTCCATCTGGCATTTTATATTTTCACATAAATTTATTAATTCTATCTGAATCTATATTCAGAATATATATGCCTGAATATATTATATTAATACATATTCCTGAATATATTAGTGTGTAGTCATTCATAATGTTCCTCTATTATTCTTAACTGTTATTTCAGTTTTCATTCTATGTTTATTTCATTTGCTTCCTTTCCCCTTTATCCTCAGTCTTGCCAAAGGTCTGTCTGAGAATATATACAAGGTCCAGTTTTAGCAATGTAAATCTCTGGTTTTTAATGTTAAAGATGTTCTCCATTTCACTGATTTATGTTTTTATCTTTTCAAATTTATGTCTCGTTTCTTTAGACATAGTATTTAGTTCTGCTGCCTCGGCAGGTGAGCATGACAGTGGCCTAGTACCTGGCCTATTTTTATGACTGATAAGTTACACTCAAGAAATCTGTATTCTCTGTGGGGTGTATAAATTGATAATCATGTACTTTGATTAATTTTCTATAACATTCACATTTAAATACGTGTACTTACTTTTGTATATCTAATCATGTTATAAAAAGAGATTGTTGAACATTCTAAATACCACAGTCTAGTTATATATTTCTCCTACTTCTTTTCTCAGTTACCATTATATGTGTTTTAATGCATGTATATAATCATTATATATTCTTGACTTCTTGTTCCTTTGAGCCAGTGTCTAATAGTCTTTGTCCCTTGTGATTTTTTGGCCTTAGTTCTATGTTGTCTGATGTTAGACTTGCTACCCAGAATTGCTCTGATTCTTATTTGCCTGGTCCTTATTCCTTCCATCCCTTGATTTTCAGTCTCTCTGAGCCTTTTCTATAAACTGTGTCTTCTAAGCCAGGCATGGTGGCACATGCTTATAATCCCAGTACTTGGGAGGCTGAGACAGGAGGATCGCAGGTTTGTTGCCAGCCTCAGCTACTTAGTGAGGCTCTCCGCAACTTAGTGAGACCCTGTTTCAAAAATACAGAATAAAAAATAGGGCTGGGGTGGAGCTCAGAGGTAGAATGCCTCTGGGTTCAATCCCCAGTACCGCAAACAACAACAACAACAAAAAGCTGTGTCTTCTGTAAGCCGCACACAGCAGCAGCTCGTCTCCCTCCACTCTGAGTTGCTTTCAGCTCAGGGGTGCACCTCATCTACTTTCACTGCACCCCTATTACTGTTGGTCTGTCTTTGCCATCTGTCCTGTGCTATTTTTTTCCATAGTACTAGAGATTGAAACCAGGGGCGTTTTACCTCTGAGCCACACCCCCAATTCTTTTTATTTTTTATTTTGAAACAGGGTCTCACTAAGCTGCTGAGGACCTCGCTAAATTGCTGAGGCTGGCCACGAACCTGCAATCATCTTGTCTCAGCCTCCTAAATCCTGGGATTACAGGTGTGCACTATACCCAGCTCTGAAATGTGCTCTCTGATTTCTGTGTACTTGACCTATTTTCTCCATCCTCCTTTTCTCCTTCTCCAGGGCCTCAAAGATCCCACCTCTCGCTCTCTGCACTGCACTCTCGGGGCTGAGCCACAGAGGCCCTGCAAGCCTTCCCTCCCCAGGCGGGCTGGCCTGTCTGCACTCAGAGCTCTGTCCTCCTGATCCTTTATGCACCTAGAGAAGCTGGGTGTCCCTGCCCTTGCCAGGAATAGAGAAGGCGGGAGGGAGGGGATGAGAGAGAGCACCCAGCCCACGACACCCCTGCTGTCGTTTCCCACAGCACTTGCACACCCTCTCAGTGCCCGCCCGCACCTCAACACCCGCCCGTCTGTATCATCGTGAACCAAGGATAACCCAGCGGCCTGGTTGTTTTAAACATGCAGTCCTGCCTGAGGCCATGCTCATCTGTGGGTCCTCCCAGGGGTGGGGTCAAGGTGCAGCCAGGGCCCTTGGAGTCCCTGGAGGAGGAGGGTGAGCCCCTCCAGAGGTGGCCAGGGAGGGATCCCAGCATCTGTGGGAACCGGAGTGTCCACCGAGGTGGCCTCCAGGGCTCCCCTGTTAACGAGTTGGAAAGCTGTGAACACCTGGCCCATTCCCATCCTTCCTGGTCACCCACAGGATTGGCACCTCCTCCCCAGGCATGGGGGGGGAGCCGACTTGGAGTAGGGGGGTGACGAGGCGGATGTTTACGCCTAAGCAGTGGGTCGCCCCAGACCTCAGGCACAGCCCAGCACCAGCCTGCGGGATGATAAATGGACGCTATTTTTAAAGGGAGACGCTGCAAAGATCATTTCTATTTGTTTTTGTGGTTGAGTCGGGGCCGTTGTGCCTACGTAGTGATGCAGCTCTGAGGGAGATAAACTAGAGGCGCTGAGCTCTGAACCCGCCGATACCATCAGGCACACAGGGAACAATGCCACGTAATAATCTCGCGAAGGTTTTCTAAATTAAGACCAAACAGATGACCCGCGGTGTATCGCCACATCAGCCACGTCCGCCTGCACACTCCCATCCGTCTCTACCCGAGTGACGGCTGGCTGGCAGCCTCAGAGCCAGGGCCCGCGCGGCCACGTGGCCGGGAGGGCATGGCTCCCATAGGGGGCCAGCACGTGAGCAGGGACTACACGGATCACCCCAGCTCCCAGCCTGGGACTCCCAAGCAGCACAAGATGCAGCGAGCGGATGCCAGGAGCTCAGCAGCACTGGTCCTGCCCGCCCGCCCAGGAGCGGCTCCTCCGAAGGCCAGTCGGCACACAGCGTCCACACCGGTGTCCACCACCCATGCTGTTCTCAGCCCCTTCCTTCTGTGACGCCTGGGCCCCCCTGGGCATTGGGCCCTGGTCCTGGTCTGCCTGCCCGGCTCTACTCTCAGGACCAGGCCAGGCCGAGGCCAGGCCGAGGCCAGGCAGGCCCACAGGGCCACGGGGAGGGCCACACACCAGGAGGGAGCAAAGTCATCAGGGCAGAGCTGAGGGGAGCAGAGGGGCTGGGCCAGCGGGGGTGGGGTGGGACAGGGTGCGCCCTGCACCAAAAGGAGAGGTGCCCGCTGTGGGGGGCCTGAGGCCGCAGCTCTTGGGACAGCACCCCACAACCGCTGCCCAGGCCGAGGCCACTGGCCACTGAGGTCAGCCCCTTGCCCTGGGGCCAGCAATGTGAGCTGGCACACAGCCTAGACAGCCAGCCCGGTCTGCCCAGCTCCGGGCCGGCCTGTGTCCTGGGCTCTCCTGGGCCAGGTTGGGCCTGGCCCTCACCCCATGGAAGCAGCAGTGGGGGGCCTTTCTCCCTTCCCACTCAAGCGAGTGGAGCTGTCGGCCAGGAGCAGGGGACCGACTCTGCTTTAGGGTTGGCCCTGGGGATGTGGCCCGCCCACACCCACCCAGAGCCCCCTGAAGCAGAGGGGCAGAAGGCTGGAGCACCCTGGCCTCCCCATGCTGGTGCCAGGCCTGCCTGCCCTGCCCTGGGAGGTGTAGAGCCCTGGGGCTGTGTGCATGGTAGACACCAGGCCTCACCCCAGTGCCAGGGCCGGACCCCCAGGCACTACTCACCTCTGGTCTGGAGATGTCCTCAGCCACAACAGTGGGACACCTGCCCAGCTGGCCCTGGGGTCACCACTCCAGACCCCACAATGCCAGGCCTCCCTGGCTTGCAGGCCGCTGCAGGCCCCCACCAGGCACAAGCTGGCATCAGGTACACGAGGTAGAGTGGACAGAAGCGTCCTTCCCCATGGAGCAGGTGGCAGGGAGCCAAGGCCCAAGTCCAGGCCAGGGTCAGTGGCATCCTGAGGCCTTTCTGCCTCGGTCAGCCACACCTGGTCCCCTGGGGCAGCCCTTACAGGGCCCAGGGGGCAGCCCAGACCCCTGTCTGCAGCCCCTGAGGCCTGGGGTCGGCAAGACCACCCACACCCCTGCCCAGCAGCACCGTCGTCCTCACCGCCTGAGGAAGCAAGCCCACCGAGGCTCCTCAGCCAGCTGATGCTGGACGGTGGCCTGGGGACACGCAGGGTGAACACAAGGCCCGGGGCTGCCCCCGACACCCTGCCCCACGCCCCGGCCCGCCCCCCCTCGGCAGATCAATAGCTTTGGAAATCTGAAAAGAGCCCAAACAAAGAAGTGGGCTTGTAAGTATCCAGCTCGTATCAGCTGATAAATGGGCCCCTCTTTAAGGGACTTATCTCTTTAGGACTCGCGGGATGAGGGATGGCGTCATTTGTCCTGTTGGCTCGTCTGGACCAGCCGAGCCGGATCTATTTAAAAGATAGTGCGATACTGTCGACAGTAAGAGACAGGGTAATTGCAGAGCGACTGCCGGGGTATAAATTACACGGCTCTAAGTGGTGGAGTGGCCGCGGGAGAGGGAGAAATTCCTGACAATTTACTTGTCCCTCTGCCCCGCCGCCTGCTTATCACGGGCCAGCAGAAGAAACGCGCTCCGGGTGAAAAAATTAAGTATTGATCAAATTAACAGTTTTTACTGATCTTTTTAAGGGAGAAAAGGAGCGCAACAATTAAATTTAGAACACAAAAGACGCGGCAGGATAACTCTTGACCCCGTGTGGCAGAGTCCGCGACACCGACAAGCGGGAAATACAACCAGCGATGGCCGTCCGGGGAGATTTACCCGGCCAGCAGCCACCTCGCCCCTCTCGGGGGCCCAGGGCAGAGAGCCCCACGTCCCTGGACCAGCCCTGCCTCCCGCCCATGAGGTGAGAGAGGTAGATGAAGGGCCCCAGGTTCTCAGGTCACACCACGGCCTGGAGGGCTTCCTGGAGGCGGAGGGGTCTGCTGCCCCTGCCCACCCGTGGGAAGGGGACTTGGTTTCTTCACTGAAGGACCACTGAGGCACAGCAGGAAACCCATGGGAATACCCGGGCCACGAGGGAGGGGAAGGCACCGGCAGAGACAGGCCCACAGGAGCCCCCGCCCTGCCCCAGCTTTGCCCAGCAGGGTAGCCAGACAGCTGGGGTCCCATGGGTCACTCTTGAAGGATGTCACAGAGGGTGCCCGTGGATGTCAGAACACCCCAGCGCCTGCCGTCCCGCCACGGGCTGGGGTCGGGGAGGACCTTTGACTGTGGGGGCTGAGAGGGATGTGCAGGGACCGGGCACTTTAGCCACCCTGCGCCCGTCCAGGGGCAGGTGGAGAGGCTGTGGGGCGGGCTGGGCAGGTGGAGAGGCTGTGGGGCGGGCTGGGCAGGTGGAGAGGCTGTGGGGCGGGCTGGGCAGGTGGAGAGGCTGTGGGGCGGGCTGGGCAGGTGGAGAGGCTGTGGGGCGGGCTGGGCAGGTGGAGAGG
>PVJS01035623.1:0-12321 GCA_004027185.1 Glis glis | reverse complement strand
GATTGAACCCAGGGGCATTCTACTTCTGAGCTACACCCCCAGCCCTATTTTATTTTTATTTTGAAACAGGGTCTCTCTAGGTTGAAAGGCTCACTACTTGCTGAGGCTGTCCTTGAACCTACGATCCTCCTGTCTCAACCTCCCAAGTACTAGGATTACAAGCATGTGCCACCACGCCCAGCTGAGCAGTGGTTCTTAACCCACTTTGTTAAGGGTTCAAACTTTGTTACAAATTTAATCATAAGGAGAGCTTTTAAATATCCTGAGATGGTGGTTGGGGATATAACTCAGTGGTTGAAGCCAGGCGTGGTGGCGCACGCTTGTAATCCCAGTACTTGGGAGGCTGAGACAAGAGGATCGCAGGTTCAAGGACAGCCTCAGCTACTTAGTGAGGCCCTCCACAACTTAGTGAAACCCGGTTTCAAAATAAAGAATAAAAAATAGGGCTGGGGGTGTAGCTTGGAGGTAGAATGTCCCTGGGTTCAATCCCCAGTACCGCCAAAAAAATAAAAAAACTCAGTGGTCGAGTACAGAGCACTTGCTTAGTATGCACAAGGTCCCAGGTTTGATCCCCAGCACCAAACCAAACCAAACCAAACAAACAAACAAAACCACAACTCCCATACCAATTAAATAAGTGTTTCAGGAGGTAGAGTCCAGGCATCAGCATTTTTTAGTCACACAGGTGATTATAATTTATAACCAAGTTTAAGGGCACCTTAAACCTTAGCACCTTAGAGACAGTACTCTCTTCCCCTGATAGGTCTGACCCCTTTATCTTGAAGATGAGAAAGGCAGATAATTCAGAAGAAAAAAAAAACTCTAAATGTAGCCATATTGGATTTCTCCTTTGGCAGAGAAAAGGGCAGATTCCCAACAGACAGAAAGATGTCCTGATACCCAGGTACCCTGGGGTTTGGTGCTGAGTTAGAAAACACATTTTGTCTCCCCTGACTTGCAGCTCAACTAAAGGACCTAGGCTTAGGGTGTAACTTGGGGTTTGGCAATATGATGACTGTTGCTGGGGCCTAGAGAATGTGCTGAGTCTAGGACTTAGTGAGATAACAAAGAGGGGCCTAGACTGGGTACTCTACCCTTCAGATATGAACAGCAGGTCCAAGGCAACCTGGACACCAGAGGACTGGAATGGGAGAGAAATCCCAAAGAGGTCTCAGGAAGCTGGCATCGGGTCAGTGCAGGCCCAGGTAAGCCATACATAACAGGTGCAGAAGCCTGAGCCCAGTGCTAAGCAACCTTCTGAGGATGGGGAAGGCTTTCATTCCTCAGCTCTTGTCAGGGCTCCATGAAACTTTGCAGCTGGGGCCCAAGATCTAACACTGACAAAGCAGTGTATCCCCTGGAGCAGCCTGACGCTCCTCTCCTGTGCCCACATGTAGAACCAAAGCTGGACAGACCTTCACTGTTCATCCACTTCCCTGCCACATGAAGGGTGACATGGAGGCCCTCAGAGAGGCAGAGACTTAGCTAAAATCCACAGAGCCCTTTAAAACATAGGTGGTACCTTGAACCTCTGAAGCCCTCGATTACCTCTGTAGTCACAGGTAGACACTCTACCTCACTATGCCTCTTCCAGGCACTAAGCAAGGAGAAAAGACTCTGGTTGTATGCTCTGGCAGGCTGGCCATCCTCACTAACCATTCATGCCCTCCCACCCAACATAGCCCCAGTATGCCCCACCACAAGCCCCTGAAGCCTTCCTCTAGCCCATAACTCAGAGCAACATCACCTTCAAGATACACACTGCACCCATTCCTCAGTTGCTCAGACCCTGCTAGAAAGACAGATTTTGATTCAAGATACCCCTAAAGTGACTGCTGATTTTGCCCCTGGATGCCAGCGGCTTACCTGTCGCCCTGCTGCGCTGTGATTAGAGCAACACCTTGGAGAGAAGTCAGAGGAGAGAAGTCAGAGGAGCGACAGGTAAGACCACCACCCATCCCAGAGGATGGTGCTTACCAGGAGCCCAGGAGCACCCACCCTGCATGCTGCAGCCGGCTTAGCTGCAGGGCCTAAGCCTCGGGGACCTGGCTTCTGGGTGGGGTAGGGGGAGCAGCCTGGAGCCTCTCCTCCTTGCTCTGATGCATCCTCAGCCAGGGCTGCGTTTCTCTAGCTCACCTGAGATGCTCCTGCAAGAAAGAGCTTGGTTGACTCCTCCTGTTCCTGTTTATCTCGAAGACTCTGCAGCAATTTTCCCAAACTGAACAGCAAGAGGGAGACCTCAAAGAGGCGACTCTCTTCCTAGCTGCATCTCCTTCCTAATCCTCTGGGTGCCTCGGAATAGAAGCTCAGAAGGAAGAAAACGAGATTTTCAACTTTCAGGAACTAGCTCTGTCGCCCTCTGCACAGCTCGGGAGGCCATCACTCTCTGCCTTTTAGGACTCGATCCAAAAATCCTTCAGCCCTCCATGTTCCCCAAAATGACAGTGCTCATGTGTGGCTGGAACCTGCCCCGATCCGGCAGCTCATTTAAATAGAGCTCATCACAACAACAGTGTTGGTGGAGAAGTGAGTAGCTGCAGGGCCCTGGGGACCCCCTGTTTATACGTAGGAAGAATGATGCAATCTGGGTATCAAAATAGCAATCCAGAATGGAATAACAGGCTCACGCAGCAGCGGTGCCTGCACAGCCAGAGCTCAAGTTGACACACTCTGTCAGCCCCACACTGCTGCAGCACGCAGATGCCAGGCACACGCTCTCACCGCATCATTTTAAAAAACAGCAGGAGCCCGAGAAATCCCTCCAAGCCCCCAGCACTGAAGGGGGGGGGCGCAAGGGGTCCTTTGTCAGACATTAAAATCTGTCTCCTACTCACTCACCTGCTCCTGCCACTTCACCTGAAGTCCTTATCCTGTGACGTCACAGTCAGTTGCCATAGTGACCAATTGTCCGTCACAAGCAGAGGATTAGGACTTCAGATAGAGAAGACACTTATTCATGATACACAAAGGTCCTGGGAGGTGTCCCTTGGCAGCTCACTCTACCCCCCAGGGAGATACAGTCACACACAAGCAGAGAGGAAAAAGGGAAGGAAAAACAGGGTTGAGTTGGAGGAAAGACATTAGGATGGGGTAAGACCACAAGTACAGAATAATTACAAAAGCACAGAGCAATCCTATGAGGGGAGTCGCAGGGAATGAACTTGGAAAGAATGGCAAAAGAAAGCTGCTGAAGGGCTCAGGATGCTAAGCTAAGGAGCCTGACTTTTATCATAAAAGAAAAGGAAGCCCCAAAAGATTCTGGAGCGTGACCAAACTGGGCTTTATGATTATCTTATTGGACCAAAGACAGGGAGGTCAGAAAGGAGGTTTGTCCAGTTGAGCATTAATGGAATCTTGAATGAGGACAGAAGTAGAAAAAGGGGGCAGAAGTGGAAAAGGGGAGCAGAAGAGTTATTTCAAAGTGAACTGACAAGATATGACCAAAATAGGATGTTGGGGGTAATGGTTGTGTGTTTAAAAAAAAAGTCAAGCCGGGCATGGTGGCGCACGCCTATAATCCCAGTACTTTGGGAGGTGGAGACCGGAGGATCCCGGTTCACGGTTCACGGCCAGCTTCAGCGCCCTCCCCCATGTCTCTCTCTCTCTCTCTCTCTCTCTCTCTCTCTCTCTACTTAGTGAGGCCCTCCGCAACTTTGTGAGACCCGGTTTCAAAATAAAGTATAAAAAATAGGGCCGGGGGTGTAGCGCGGAGGTAGAACGCCCCTGCGTTCAATCCCTGGTACCGCAAAAAAAAAAAAAAAAAAAAAAAAAAGTCAAGTGGCTGGGGCTGTCATGAACAGAGACAGGTAACAGAAGGAGGAAGAGGATAATTGCCAAATCCCATCTTACCTATATCCTATTTTCTTTGCCATCCACACCCTCTTAGGATCAGGCCTCATCCTACCTTGCCTGGACTAGTGATTTTCAAATCTGGAGAGCTGTCTAGAAATCCTGTATTTACCAAATCCAAATCTCTTGGGTATGGGTGTGGGACCAAGAATCTGTATTTTTAGCAAGTTTCCCAAATATTAGGTATCCAGATCAGTACTGGTTCAAGGACTAGCAATCCAAAACCAACAGCCTGGATAACAACAGTAGCCTCATAGAGGTATTCCCATATCCCGTCCTCTCTCTCTCAATCACCCTTGTCACTGAGCCGGAATGACTTTTTAAAATATAGATCTGATGCCAAGCATAGTAGTGCATGCCTATAATCCCAGCTATTCAGGAGGCTGAGGCAGGAGGATCACAAGTTTGAGGCCAGCCTGGGCAACTTAAGGAGACCCTGTCTCAAAATAAGAAATAAAAAAGGGTCAGGGTATATAGCTCAGTAGCAGAGTGCTTGCCTAGCATATATGAGGCCCTGCATTCCATCCGCAGTAATACAACAGAACAAAACAAAACAAACACAGATTCAATCATACTTCACTGACCAAAAAAACTCTTCAATAACTATCCACGCAATAGCCTAAATTTGTCAAGTCCCTTCAGAAAATTTCCTTTCTGAACAGAGTTCCTATTTCTCTCCTTTAAGCATCCCATAGTCCAACCAAAACTAACTCCTATTCCTAACAGTTGCCCTATCCTCTTTTCCATGTGCCTCATCCTAAAGCTATTCCCAACCCAGAATTCCCTTCCATATTTTTCTAGCCCTGCCTGGCTCCTGCACAGCTAATCCTACTTGATGACACCCACAGGTTCAAACTCACCCAATTTCCTTGGTGCCTAAAATGAATCAGAAAACTATAGCCTACCTGTTCTGCCAGTAAAGAATACAGTTTATTGGAACACAGTCATGCCCATTCATTTCCATATTGTCTATGGCTGTTTTTGTGCTACAATGGAAGAGTTGAATAATCATGACAGATATTTTATAACCAGCAAAGCCAACAACATTTACTATATATCCCTTTAAAGAAAAAGCTTACAGCCAGGCTTGGTGGCTCATGCCTGTAATCCCAGTACTTGGGAGGCTAAGACAAGAGGATCATAAGTTCATGGCCAGCCTCAGCAACTTAGTGAGGCCCTCTGTAACTTAGTGAGACCCTGTTTAAAAAAAAAATAAAATAGGGCTAGAGTGTAGCTCAGAGGTAGAATTCCCAGCACTCAATCCCTAGTACCACAAGAAAAAAAAAAGAAAGAAAGAAAAAACTTACCCATCCCTGGCCTAGAGCAACAGCTCCTTACATTCTTCTAGCCTCACCCCTTGGAGTTCAATTCTAATCATGGCAGTTGTGCTTGTTCCCAGGTCCACTCCCACCCCTGTGAGCTCTAGTTCTGATGACTGGTTCACATTTGTGCAGTACCTTTAAATTTGGGTAGGATGTTACTAATAAGGAAAGGGTATTCAGGAAGAGGGAACATCATAAACAGAGGTTTATAAATGTCAAAATGTGGAACATCTTTGAGGGAATATTAGTAAAGCTAGAATATGTAGAAGAATGGTAGGAAATGAGGCTATAAAATTAATTTAGGTGTAGCTGGGCATGGTGACTCATACCTGTAATCCCAGTACTTGGGAGGATGAGATAGGAGGTTTGCAGGTTCGAGGCCAGCCTCAGCAACTTAGCAAGACCCTGTTTCAAAAAAAAATTTTTTTTAAGGGCTGGGGGTATAGCTTGGAGGTAGAATGCCCCTGGGTTCAATCTCCAGTACCAAAAATAAAAAATTAATTTGGGTCCAGATTGGGAAGATCTTTAAAAGCCAAGCTAAGTTTTTATTCTGAACTGCAAGCAATTGGGAGTCTTTAGGTAGCTAAAAAGTATAGACCCAGAGTCAGAGGGAGTGATCAGGGTTGAAACTATAGATTTTGGGAGCACAACCCACAGTGGCAATAGGTAATACCAGCTCAGGAAAAATATCACTCTAGGAAAAAGAATAGAGAATAAACTGAGTTGACCAGGAGTATCCAGGGACTAGAGCAAATCTGGGCAAGCAGCAAATATGAGCCAAGAGTCAGAATCTGAGCCTGAAAGCCAGGTGACTGGACGAGGCTGGAGATGAATGCATGGTCTACAACCTTCAGAAACCATGTTCCTAGGAACCACCTGGCTGTGACACAGGCCTTCTGTGCCAAGAAAATACTCACAGTAGAATGCAGAAGTAGGATGTGTCTCATCTCGTTTGGTAGACCCTCACTGACCCAGATAGTACCTCTGTCTCTTTTCACCCCAAATCTCAATAGTCAATCCAAAAACCAATGTACCGACACACTGATGCAAAACCACCAACTCCATTCCCAACTGGGCCTGGGAAGAGAGACAGTGAAGGAACCCACAGGCAGCATCTTACTTTAGGTCTGCAGTTTCTACAGCCTACAAGCCCAAACAGGCCCTGGACTATCTGACAAGGGGGTTGGATTTTTTTTTCCTGGCTCTGCAAGTGACCAATCATGTGACCTTCAGTAGGATCCTAGCCCTTTCTGGACTCCAGATACCCCATTTGTGCAGTGAGCAGTTAGGGACAAACTCTAAGGGCTTTTGGTGCTTAGTTGACTAGCCCCCTTGAATGAGAGAGTTCTAGTGACAAAAAGTCCCTTCAAAACCCTGTCTGTCAGTCACAGGGACCTTGAACTCCCTCCCTCAGCAAATCTGTTCTAGCCATAGCTTTCCAGGCAGTACTAGCATAGCAAGCACACCCCCCAGACAGCGCCTGCCTCCTTCCCAGTACCAGGGGAATTGCTCTCCCAGTAACAGGTACTGTTCAGGGATGCCAGTGCTACTCCCAGGCCCTAGAGAGCCAATTAAGGTGAGGAAACTGTTCGTGAACTAAAAAGCCACCCTGCTGATAGGGCTCCGGAGCACCAGCTTCTGCACCTGCCACATACTCAGCTCTGTCCAGCTCAGCAGCCTGCCCTCCGCTTGGGAGACCTGGGTCACTGCCTGCAATAAACCCCACAAGGTTGGACATACTGTCTAGCACCTTGAGTAAGCAAATAATGGTCACCTGCCTCCCAGGCTCCTGTAGCTGAGATCTCACCCCCTGCCTCCCACTCTCACCCAAGGCCATTAGAGCCCCTCCAGCTGAGCTTCTCATTAAGAAAAGAGTCATTTCCCTCTCTGACTCCGAGGTTGTAGCATCTTGCATCAGTTCCCTCTCTTTGAATCTCCCCAAAGCCCCCAAGGCCTGCCCACCAAGGGACAGCGATTGCTCCCCCTTTCAGCATTAGCAGTGTGTGAGAAATATGCTGTCACCCTTAGGAAGCTTTAGGAAGCACGGGACCCTGGTGGTTATGTACTGTTCTTAGAGCTCATCAAGTCCAGAGAGGGCCTGGGATTGCCCACTTAGTGCTAGTATCCAGACAAGCTACAGAGCTATGACTTCCAGACCAGGAATCTAACCACATCTTCATTTCTTCATTACACTTTGAAAATGGGAAAAGTAAGATTCTAAAAAGGTAGATTCAGGCCGGGCGTGGTGGCATACACTTGTAATCCCAGTACTTTGGGAGGCGGAGACCAGAGGATCCGGGTTCGCGGCCAGCCTCAGCACTCTCGCTCTCTCTCTCTCTCTCTAGTTAGTGAGGCCCTCCACAACTTCATGAGACCCGGTTTCAAAATAAAGTATAAAAAATAGGGCCGGGGGTGTAGCGCGGAGGTAGAACGCCCCTGCATTCAATCCCCCGTACTGCAAAAAATAAAATAAAATAAAATAAAAAATAAAAAGGTAGATTCTGGAATTTGGATCTGAGAATCAAGGTCTCTTGGCCATAATTTGTTATTTAGTTGCTTTGAAGAAAAATAAATAGCCAGGCGTGGTGGTGCACGCTTGTAATCCCAGTACATGGGAGGCTGAGACAGGAGGATAGCAGGTTCGTGGCCAGCTTCAGCTACTTAGAGAGGCCCTCCTCAACTTAGTGAGACCCTGTTTCAAAATAAAGAATAAAAAATAGGGCTGGGGGTGTAGCTCAGAGGTAGAATGCCCCTGGGTTCAATCCCCAGTACTGCAAATAAATAAATAAATAAATAAATAAATAAAATTCATTTGATTCACGAGAGGAGGAAATATCCAACTAACCACCCCCCAACATAAAATAATTAAAACCATAGGAACCCTAAGAATCTTGAAGACAGAGCCAGCATGTGGTAAATGTCAGTTTCAAGGATGCTAGTTCCCTTCAGAATTTGCCACATTTATTTAAAGTATTATTTTGGTACTTCGTGGCCAACTCTCCAGATAGAATTTAACCTGGCACCATTTTCAATATAGATACTCCTCAGCTTATGATGGGTTTGTGTCCCGATAAACTGAAAATGCATTTAATCTACCTAAGCTCCCAAACATCATAGCTTAACCTAGCCTTTAATGTACTCAGAACATTTACATTAGCCTAGAGTTGGGTGAGATCACCTTACACAAATACTATTTTATAATGAAGTATTGAATTTCTCATTGTAAATATTGTGTGTGTGTGTGTGTGTGTGTGTGTGTGTGTGTGTGTTACTGGGGATTGAATCCAGGGGGGTTCTACCTCTGAGCTACACTCCCATCCCTATTTTATTTTTTTATTTTGAAACAGGATCTCTCAAAGTTGCTGAGGGCCTCGCTGAGTTGCTGAGGCTGGCCTTGAACCTGTGATCTTCCTGTCTCAACTCCCAAGTACTAGGATTACAGGCGTGTGCCACCACATCTGGCTTCTCACTGTAATATAATGAATACTGTACTGAAAGTGAAAAACAGAATGGTTGTATGGATATTCTTTTGCATGATCATAAAGTAGAAATATCATAAGCTGAGTCATTACAGAGAACCATCTATAGACCAAGACATATATTCTCATTGTCTGAGTAGATCCATTTCCAATATCCAGCCTTTCTGCAGAGTCTGCAGCTCTAGTCATCCCACTGCATGGCTAAGCCATGTGTACTCAGCACACTTCCACCTTTACTCTGGTCCCCGTGTGTGTGTGTGTGTGTGTGTGTGTGTGTGTGTGTGTGTGTGTGTTACTGGGGATTGAACCCGGGGGCATTCCAATCCAAGCTACACCCCCAGCTCTATGTTGCTAAGGTTATCCTTGAACCTGCAGTCCTCCTGAATCAGCCTTCCAAATACTAGAATTACAGGCATGCGCCGCCACACCCAGCTTCCATTACTAGCTTTTTTTTTTTTTGCGGTACCCGGGATTGAACTCAGGGGCGTTCTACCTCTGCGCCATACCCCCGGCCCTATTTTTTATACTTTATTTTGAAACCGGGTCTCACGAAGTTGCAGAGGGCCTCACCAAGTAGAGAGAGAGAGACAAGGAGAGAGAGAGAGAGAGAGAGAGAGAGCTGAGGCTGGCTGCGAACCTGGATCCTCCAGTCTCCGCCTCCCAAAGTACTGGGATTACAAGCGTGCGCCACCACGCCCGGCTCCATTACTAGCTTTTAAAGATTCTGCCCAGCTAGTCTTCTCAGAACCTGAGAAGCCTATTTTCTTCCTTTTTTTCCTTCTAGTACTAGGGATTGAACCCAGGAGCACTCTACCACTGGGCTACATCCTCATCCCTTTTTACCTTTTATTTTGAGACAGGGTCTCACTAAGTTGCTGAGGCTGGCCTCAAACTTGCAATCCTCCTGCCTCAGCCTCCTTAATAGCTAAGATAACCAGCATGTGCCACCATGCCTGGCCATATAGGCCTATTTTCCTAGTGTGCTGGAATTGCTGAGGAGAATCTCAGCTAGGCTGTGGCTGTATTAATTTAAGGTTTGCACTTGATGCAGCAATCCCACTTCTGGGTACATATCCAAAGGAAATGCAATCGGTATGTCGAAGAGATAATTTGCACTCCTGTTTACTGCTGCATTATTCAAAATAGCCAAGTTATGAAATCAACAGAAGTGTCTAGCAGTGGATGAATGGATGAAGAAAATGTGGTAAATATACACAATGCAATAGTATTCAACTATAAACAAAAAGGAAATCCTGTCATCTGCGATAGCATGGATGAACCTGGAGGATTTTATGTTAAGTGAAATAAGCCAAAGCTGGGCGTGGTGGTACACACTTGTAATCCCAGTACTTGGGAGGCTGAGACAGGAGGATTTCAGGTTCGAGGCCAGCTTCAGCAACTTAATGAGACCCTGTTTCAAAATAAAATAATAAAATAGGGCTGGGGGTGTAGTTCAGAGGTAGAATGCCCCTGGGTTCCATCCCTAGCACCACAAAAAAAATTAAAAAATCAAATAAGCCAGGCACAGAAAGACAAATATTGCATGATCTCACTCATGAGAACTCTTAAATAGTTGATCTCATACAAGTAGAAAATAGAAGGGTGGTTACCAGGGGCTGGGTAGTGGGTGTTATAGTTAGGGAGATGTTGGTCAAAGGACACAAAATTTCAGTTAGATAGGAGAAATAAGTTCAAGATATCTATTGTACATCATGGTGACTGTAGTCACTTATATACTGTGTTCTTGAAAAATGCAGAGTTGGTGTAAAGTATTCTCACCACAAAATAACAATATGAGGCGATTCATATGTTAATCAGCTGGATTTAGTCATTCCTCAAGTTATCTATACTTCACAACATCTTGTTGTACATGCTAAGTACATACAATTTTATCTGTCAGTTAAAATTTTTAAAAAATAAGATTTGCGCCGGGCGTGGTGGCGCATGCTTGTAATCCCAGTACTTTGGGAGGTGGAGACTGGAGGATCCGGGTTCGCGGCCAGCCTCAGCTCTCTCTCCCTGTCTCTCTCTCTCTCCCTCCTTGGTGAGGCCCTCTGCAACTTCATGAGACCCGGTTTCAAAAATAAAGTATAAAAAATAGGGTCGGGGGTGTAGCGCAGAGGTAGAACGCCCCTGCGTTCAATCCCCGGTACCACAAAAAAAAAAAAAAAAAAAGATTTGCACTTGATAGTCGAGGCTGCAGGGTTTGCTCATTTCTCAGAGATTCTCCATGGGGTCTCGCTCCAGGTCAGGGATTCTCGGTGCTTGTGGACGCTCCCCCTGAGCAAAGTGCTGTAAGCTCTGAAGCCAGGTGAACTTGAGTTTCACCTGACCTGACACTTACTAGTTGTTAGACCTTAAATAATAAATTCCCCAATCCCCATATTTTGCATCTCTAAATGGAAATAATAATACCTACATTATAGGGTTATCTAGAAAAGATAATACAGGCACAATTTTTTTTAACCTCCAAACTGAAGAATGGAAAGGAGCAGTGTCACAACTGAAAAAAGTCTCCGTTCCAGGCAAGAGTCCTGGGAGATCTTTGTGAATTCACAAGTTAGGTTATATATTCAATAAATATTCCTATAAGTCCCTATCCTGTATCACAGTCTATGCTGAGCTGTGGTGTTGTAGAAATGGAAGGCACAGTCCAATTGAAAGGGAAGAAGCTGCCGGGTGTGGCGGCACACGCTTGTAATCCCAGTACTTGGGAGGCTGAGACAGGAGGATCCTGGTTCGTGGCAAGCCTCAGCTACTTAGTGAGGCCCTCCGCAACTCAGTGAGACCCTGTTTCAAAATAAAGAATAAATAATAGGGCTGGGGGTGTAATTCAGAGGTAGAATACCCCGGGGTTCAATCCCCAGTACCGCAAAAAAAAAAAAAAAAAAGAAAGGGAAGAAGCTCAGGTCAGGCCATCCCCTCAGTTCCCAGCCCCAGTGTAGGAGTACGGGCCTGAGGAGGCTCCACTGAAGGATTAGAGTTGAAAATCGACTAGACAGACACTGAGCCCAGGAAAAGCCCCTCTTCCATTCAACCAGGAGAAACAGAATAATGAAAATGGATTCATCCCCATACAATGTGGTACCATCTGGCTGGGGTTTTGATGCTAGGAGCCTATTTATTCTTCAGGCTCTACCTCCCACTTTTTACTTTTTTGTTTTATAGGTTTGTTGGTTTTGGTACTGGCAATTGAATGGGGGTGGGGGGGGTTCTACCTCTGAGATACACCTCCCTAAACCTTTTTTATTTGAAACAGGGTCTTGCAAATTTTCTGTGTGCTGGCCTTAAACCTGAGATCCTCCTGCCTCAGCCTCCCATGTACTCTCACATTTTACTTTTAAAAAGCCCCAACTGGCAGAAAGAGGATAGACCTTCTACAAAGTCTGTGCTCCTACTCTGCTGGATAAAGTGGCAGCACTAAAAACTCTTTCCAAAGAACCAGACCCCCACCCCCACCCCAAGCATGGCTTTTCAAACTGCAGATCAGAAATGTAAGTTCAGGCCGGGCGTGGTGGCGCACACTTGTAATCCCAGTACTTTGAGAGGCGGAGACCGGAGGATGCGGGTTCGCGGCCAACCTCAGCTCTCTCTCTCTCTCTCTCTCCTTAGTGAGGCCCTCCGCAACTTCATGAGACCCGGTTTCAAAATAAAGTATAAAAAAAAAATTG
>PVJS01035622.1:0-20900 GCA_004027185.1 Glis glis | reverse complement strand
ATTGACCTTTGTTTTCACAGAATGAGGAATTGGATAGGCTACCACTGTATATAAGCAAATATACTTCCTTGTGAACATCTTGATTTGGGACACTGCTGCTTCAATACTCCCTGCCTTGGTTTCTTGAGCATTTTACATCTTTTTCCTTTAAGGTATTTCCAAGCTTATAGGAAATAGCAGAAATAGCACAAAGAGCTTTTCTCTCTTTAACCACTTGAATGTAAATTAGAAAGCCCATCCCTCAGCTCCCCCAAATAAATTAGTGCATATTTTCTACAAATGTGAACATTCTCCTAGATAAGCACAGTATAACCATTAAAATCAAGAAATTAACATTGATAACATTACTTCCATCAAATCCATACATCTCATTCAAGTTTTTCCAGCTTTCTCAATGTCCTTTATAATAAAAAGATTCCACCCAGGATCACTCATTGCATTTAGTTGTCATGTCTGTATTCTCCGTCATTTGGAAACAATTTCTCAGTCTTTCCTTGACATTTTAAAAGACTTTTAAATGTTCAGCATCATTAGCAATCAGGGAGATGCAAATCAAAACTACACTGAAATTCCATCTAACCCTAATTAGAATGGCAATCATCAAGAAGCTAAACAATAAATGCTGGTGAGGATGTGGGGAAACAGGAACTCTTACACACTGTTGGTGGGACTGCAAATTAGTGCAGCCACTATGGAGATCAATGTGGAAATACCTCAGAAAACTGGAAATGAATCCATCGTGTATATGATCTAACTATAGCACTCCTGGGTATCTTTCCAAAGGGACTGAAATCCGAATATTATAGTGATATATGCATAGCCATGTTTATAGCAGCACAATTCACAATAGGCAAATTGTGGAACTAACATAGGAGTCCATCAACATGAATGGATTACAAAATTATGGCACATACACACAATGGAATACTACTCAGCAATAAAGAACAAAATTATATTATTTGCAGGGATGTGGATGGACCTAGAGAACATTATGTTAAGTGAGATTAGCAAGTCACAGAAAGTGAAGGGTCATATGTTTTCTCTCATGTGGAAGCTAGGGAGTAAACAGGATACAAGAGGGACTTCAGACAATGGAGGAGAAATCCCAGTGGAGTGAGGGAGTTGTTCTAGGGAAGGGTGGAGATGGGGTGGGGAGGGAGAATTAATGGAGGAAACACTTCCATTGATATTATGTGCCTAACATATGTGAAAATACCAATGTCAATCTCAATATCATGTTTGGGGAAGGGGAGGGAGCCGGAGGGAAGCCCACCAAATGCTGTGTGCATGTGTGTCGCTGTCATTCTGAACTAGATTATGATGTGAGACTACAATGCATAAATATATATATGCATTCAATGAAATTCCTAAAATGCCTAAAGGCTTCCCTTCTTTCTTAAGTCCTTGATTAAAGTTCCAGGTAGAGACAAGAATGAATGAATGAATGAGTGAATGAATAAATAAATAAATAAATAAATAAATAAATAAATAAATGAAAGACTTTTCAGCCAATTATTTTGTAGTATACCTCAATTTTGGTTTGTGTGGTGTTTTCTCATGAAGAGATTCAAGTTATGCATTTTCGGAAGACCTACTATAGAGGCAGTGTGGCTTTCTTGCGTCCCATCGTGTCACATATTTTCATTTTTTCCAATTACTAGTGATATTAACTGTGGGCCCTTAATTAGAGTGGTGACTGCTACATTTAATGTCCACCTACTAACTTTAGCATACTTTGATGTTTCTTGGCTAAATTAATTATTAAATGATAGTTACCAAATGGTTATTTTCTAATTCCATTATCTCTTCTACTTTTATCAGTTGACATTCCACTGTAAGGAAAAGCTCTCTTCTTGTCCTGTTTGTTTATTTTATTAGCATGGACGTAGAGATTCCTATTTCACCCAGTGGGTTATAGTCTGGTACAATAATGATTAATTTTGATACTCAAATCATTCCAGATTTGGCCATGGGAACCTCTTCAAGCTGGCTTCTATGTTATGATGACATATTTCCATCACTCTTTGAGTACTTCCTTACTTTCTGGCACAGCCTATTCCAAGTTCATGTTCTCTTTGCTCTTATATTAGAATCAGTCGTTCCTCTAAGGAGCTTTGGTTACTTTTAGTGAAGAATGACTTTTTAGAAACCAGATTCTGAGCCTATGTGTACTCTTTGCAACTTGGGTATCCCTGTTGCCAGGCTCTCTGAGTGAGAGAACTAGGGAATATATGCACGCATACATATATATATATACATACACGTCCATGCCTATATATTTTTTCTCTTCTATCTCTTTATATATCTAATCATGCTGAAAGTCATGAATTCACATGGATATCCTCAATTCCAATCCAGCACCACAGGTTCGTTTTAGTTTTCTTCCTTTCTGTATTCATAATTTCTTTCTCCAACAATGAGAAATCTGGCTGCCCGTTATCTTCTGTGTATTTATTTATTTAGTCAGTTTCCTCTATGTAATCACTCTCCTGTTGCTGCCACCATCCCACCAGCACCACTCAGACCCTTCCTCGCCCCACTGAGGTTCTATACTTGCTATGAGTTGCTACTGTCCTGCTCCAGGTTGGACTCCCCTGTGACCTTGCTCAGGCTCTTAAACCCCATGCCAGACTGCCACCACTTCCTGTATCTCTCATAGTACTTAGACTTCTACCTTGTTTGGCTCCACCTAAGGCTTTTAGACTGAATTATTCAGGAAGCAAAGAAGGATCGAAAGAAAAAAGGAAGGCTCACATTTTTTGTTTCTTTTCTCTTTAAAGCAGGTTACACATTGTTCCTTATCTTACAATGGGATTAGGTCACAATAAAGCTATTATAAAATCAAAGTATCGTAAGTTGAAAATGCATTTAATACACCTAGCCTACTGAACATTATAGCTTAGCCTACCCCTATCTTAAATGTGCTTAGAACACTTGCATTAACCTATGAGCAAAATTAACTCACACAAAGTCTGTTTAAAAGAGTTGAGTATCTGATGTAACTTATTGAATACTTATATCCAAAAAAACTGACAACATGGTACACTGCAGAGTATTGGTTGTTTATGCTTGTGACTGAGCAAAAGTCTTGGGAGAGATTGAACTGCATATTGCTAGCCCAGGAAAAGATAAAGATTCAGAGCACAGTATCTGCTGAACACATACCACTTTCACACCATTATAAAGTCATTGATTCAATCATTTCTCAAAGTCAACTGTAAGTCAGAGACCATCTGTATTCTCATTGTATAATCCTATGCAAGAGGTGGGTGTGGTAAGTAAAACAGTTTACTTGGATAGTGGTAGTTGCCAACATAGGGTCATAACTATGAGAAACCCTGTTTTATTTTTTATTCCATCTTTTCATCTGAAATACATCAAATGGTATTTTCATTAGAAACATTAATGTAATTTTTAAGGAGCTGTACATAGGTAATAGCATATGTTCATGGATGACACAATTATATGATGGTAAAAGGTGCTGCTGTGGGCTGTGTATCTCAGAATGCATGGAGAATGGTAAAACCCTCACCTGTGTTCACAATACACTAACACTGACGTTTCCTACTAGACTGGTGGTCTAGTATGCTTAAAATATCAATAGAATAGAATAGTGCATCAATTTGCAGAGAGATGTGAATGGTTTACAATCTCATAGCTTACGTGTGTATATTTATAAATGAGGAACCAGAAAATGAGAAAAGTCATTGTTTTCTATTATCAGTAAACATTTAATTAAATCTTTTAAAAGATATTGTTGAAGCTGGGAGTGGTGGTGCACGCTTGTAATCCCAGTACTTGGGAGGCTGAGATAGGAGGATCGCAGGTTCGCAGCCAGTCTCAGCTCTTAGTGAGGCCTCTGCAACTTAGTGAGACCCTGTTTCAAAATAAAGAAGAAAAAATAGGGCTGGGGGTGTAGCTCGGAGGTAGAATGACCTGGGTTCATTCCCCGGTACTGCCCCCCCAAAAAAGATACTTTTGAAAAACATCAAATCTAATTCATCTTTGTGCTACCCTTAGCACCTAGCTGAGCACCGTCTGCATTGTAGGCTCTAAATAAATATTGATTGAAGGAATGAACAAATGCTAATGTTTGAGTATGTCTAATAAATATGTGGTGAGTTTTTGACAGTAACTTTTAGGAAGGTACCGTGATATTTGTACCTGTAGCTGTATCCCTATGTAAGGATTAATGGAAATGAAAGGTCTTGAGTTCTGTTGTTAAAGATTTTTTTTAAAAAAACAACTTTATTTAGGTATAGTTAATACAGTAAATTTCATATGGCTATGGTATAAAAATTTTTATTCATTTCGAATTAAATTCTATTGTGATGCGAGGTTAGTACTCTTTAAGGACATATCCACAGTGACCTGCCTCCTCCAATTAGGCCTCACCTCCTAAAGTTTCCACCACCTTTCAGTAATGCTGTCAAATTATGAATCCGTTAATTGATTAAACCACTAGTGAAGCTGGAGCCCTCAGGGTCCAGTCACCTCCCCAAGGCCGCACCTGAGCATGGCTGCGCTGCGGACCAAGCCCCGGCACAGGAGCCTCAGGAGACATTCTAGACTTCAACTACCAAATGTGTTTTCAAACCTTGTTATTTAGTGCATAAACATTTAGAATCATAGTCTTTTTTTAAGAATGCATGTTATATCCTTTAGACAAACTGACTTCTTATCATTATGAAACTGCCTCCTTTATTCTTGATAGTTTTTTGCTCTGAAATCTCCTTTGTCTAACATTGAACACAGCCATTGTGTCTTTCTTTTGAATAGTGTTAGCATGGTGCATTATTTCTGAGCCTTTTACTGTTAACCTATTTTCTTTTTCTTTCTTTCTTCCTTCCTTTTTTTTTTTTTTTTGCGGTACTAGGGATTGAACCGAGGGGCACTCTACCTCTGAGCTACACCTCCAGCCCTATTTTTTATTCTTTATTTTGAAACAGGTTCTCACTAAGTTGCAGAAGGCCTCACTGAGTAGCTGAGGCTGGCCTCAAACCTGCTGTCTTCCTGTCTCAGTCTCCCAAGTACTGGGATTACAAGCGTGCGCCTCCATGCCCAGCTGTTAACCTATTTTTATCTTTATATTTAGAGGAGTTCCTTTCCTTGTAGATAGCTCAAAGTTGAGCATTGTTGTACGACAGTCTTTACCTTTTAGTTGGGGGAGTTAACTGTTTCTAGTTTATATTCATTATTGCTATTGTTGAATTTAAATTCTGTCTTGCTATTTGTATTAAATTTGTCCCATCTATTTCTTTTTCCCTTCTTTAACTGTCTTCTTTTGGATTTTATTTCCTTTGTTGGCCTATTAGCTACAATTCTTTGCTTTGTTATTATAGTGGTTGCTCTAGGGTTTATAATGTACATCTTCGAGTGATATTGTACAACTTCACACAGTATGAGACCTCATATCAGTGCTCTTCTGTTTTTCTCTTGCCAGCTGTCATGGTTTTGATAACTTTCTCCCAAAAGCCCATGTGTTAAAGGCTTGGTTACCAGACTCTGGTGCTACATGCTCCCACCATGAGGTGCTGCCTAGCCACAGGCCCAAAAGCAATGGACTAAATGACCATGAACTGAAGCCTCCAAAACTTGAGCCAAAATAAGCTTTCCTTTTTATAATTTGCTTATCCCAGGTATTCTGTCACAAGTGATAGACGTTAACATGCCAGCCCTTTTGCTTTTGTCATGTATTTTCTTTCTATTATAAACCTCACAAAACATTATTAGTTTTGCTTTAAACTGTCATTTAACTTTTTTGTCTTGGTACTGGGGATTGAACCCAGGGATATTCTACCTCTGAGCTACACTCCCAGCCCTATTTTATTTTTAGTTGGAAACAGGGTCTCACTAGGTTGATGAGAATCTCACTACTTGCTGAGGCTGTCCTTGAACCTGTGATCCTCCTCCTGTCTCAGCCTCCCAGGTACTGGGATTACAAGTGTGCGCCATTATGCCTGGCTGTTATTTGACTTTTAAAGAGATTTGAATACAGTCATGTAGCTGGGTGTGGTGGCACACTCCTGTTAATCCTAGTACTTGGGAGGCTAAGACAGGAGGATCACAGGTTTGAGGACAGCCTCAGCAACATAGCAAGGTACTCAGCGACATAGCAAGACCCTGTTTCAAAACAAACAATAAAAAGGGCTGGGAGCATAGCTTAGAAGTAGAATGCCCCTGGGTTCAATCTCCAGTAACACACACACACACACACACACACACACACACACACACACACAATTAAAATATAGTTATTCATTGCTTAACAATGGGGATATGTTCTGCAAAATCATTGTTAGGCAATTTCATCATTGTGTGAACATCATACACAAACCTAAATGGTAAGTATAGGCCAATCACTCTACATGCAAGAGACATGGTAAACATAAGATGTATGAGGAAGCTGCTGGAGTAACATAGCACACTGTTTTAAACTTTTTTCTTAATAAGTAGGAATACACTAAAATAATGATAGAAGCCAGTAGCAGTCTCTTAAGCCTGTAATCTCATTATTTGGGAGGCTGAAGCAGGAGGAATTGCAAGTTCTGGGCCAGTCTGGGCAACTTTGTGAGACCCTGTCTCAAAATAAATAAGCAAATAAATAATGATAGAAAGTGTAGTACAGTAAATACACAAACCAGTAACAGTCAGTTATTATTAGTAAGTACTATGTATTTACATATTACATATGTTATACTCTTGTACCACTGGCAGAGCATTAGGTTTGTTTACATTAGCATCACCACAGACACAGGCCACTTGCTACAACGTTAAGATGGCTGTGGTATCACTTGGCGATAGGAACTTTTTAGCTCCGCTATAGTCTTCTGGGACCACCGTTGTATATGTGGTCTATTGATGACCAAAATGTTGTTCTGTGGTGTGTGGCTGTAATAAGTCTTTATATTTACCCGTGCATTTATCATTTCTGGTGCTTTCCATTCCTGTACATAGATCCACATTTCCATCTGGTATCACTTTTCTCATGTCTGAGGTATTTTCTTTTGCATTTCTCATGGTACATTCTGGCTGGTAATTGAACTCTTTTAGTATGACTGAAAACATCTCTATATCATCTTAGTTTTTGAAAGATATTTTTGCTGGGCATGGAAATCTAGGGTTTTTCTTTAATTCTTTAAAGATGTTGCTCTAGTGTCTTCTAGCTTGCATTGTTTCCAGTGGAAATCTGCCATTTTGATATATTCTCCCATCTGTGTACAGTGAGTCTTTTTCTCAGGCAGTTTTTAAGATTTTCTCTTTATTGCTATTGTAAGCAATTTGATTATGATGTGCTTTGGTATATCATGTCTTTAATGTTTGGGGATGGTTGAGATTCTTGGATCTATGGGCTTATAATATTCATCAAATTTGAACATTTTTTTAGCTATTAATTTTGTGTGTGTGTGGTACTGGAGATTGAACCCAGGGGTTTCTACCTCTGAGCCACAACCCAACCCTATTTTATTTTATTTATTTATTTTATTTATTTTATTTTATTTTATTTTATTTTATTTTATTTTTATCTCACTAAATTGCTGAGGGCCTCAAAAATTGCTGAGGCTCACCTTGAACCTGCCATTCTCCTGACTTGGCCTCTTAAGTACTGGGATTATAGTAGCTATTACTCTTAAAGTATTTTTTCTAGGAATCTCCTTTACCCTTCTTGGACTCCAGTTACATGTATATAGAGCTTCAAGAAGTTGTGCTACCACATGCTGATGCTTTGTTTTGTTTTTGCTTTAGTCTTATTTCTTTCTCTTTTATTGCCAATAATTCTTATCCAAATGTCCATAGGCATTTAGTATGTTATCAGGCCATTCTTTTCTTCTGTAAGATCTAATTTGTTTATTTATCACACACACACACACACACACACACACACACATGCACGCGCGCACACATGTATACGCACACATGTATATATATTTTTTCTCCATTTCAGTTGCTGTACTTTTTATTTCTTATAAGTTCAGTTTGCATTTTCAAAATGTTCCCATGTCTCCACTTAATATATTCAATCTATTCTCTAGCTTTTGAACATATGAATTATAGTTGTAATGATTTTTAATGGCCTCGTCTACTAATTCTATCATCTCAATTCTGGTCAGTTTCAGTTCATTGATTTTGTTGCTCATTTTGAGTTGTATTTTCCTGCTTCTTTGCATGTATTGTAATTTTTAATTGGATGCCAGCATTGTTAATTTTGCCTTATTATTTGCTGGGTATTTTTATATTTCTACAAATATTCTTGAGATTTACTCTGAGATATAGTTATATCATTTGGAAAATATTTTATTTCTCTCAAATTTTGCTTTTAAGTTTCATTAGGCTGCACTGGGGCAGCATTTAGGCTAGGGTTAGTTTTATCTACCTCTGAAGTAAAAGTTTTTCTGAGGGCTCATGAATCTGGCCATAATCTGGCTGTTGGAAATAGGCACTATTCACTGTGAAATCTCTGCTTCTTGTTTCTTCTGGTCCTCATAGGTATTTTCCTGGCCTTAGATCATTTCCTCAGGCAGTTCACTAATCAGTACTCAACTGAATACTTGAATGTGATCCTGTGCAAGGTCTCTGGAGGTTGCTGTGTGCAACTCTATTCTTTACTACTGTGCCCCGAGAGCTCCAGCACTACTGCTTTCCTTGGGCTTCCAGCTCCTTCTCTTGACTCAGGTAGATCCCGCTGCTCTTTTGGGATCCCTCTCCCTGCTCCTTAACACGGAAGCTGAGGAATCACAGGGCTCACCGCGTGTGTTTCCCCCTCTCAGACATTACTGTTCTTTGTTGCCTGATGGCCACAGTCTTAGGAACCATTGTGTCATATGTTTTCTTACTTTTTAGTTTAGTGGAAATTAAATCTCGTATCTATTACTCTGTTTTGGCCAAAGTTAGAATAAATTATGGTGATCTTAAACATTTTGATATCCTGAAGAGCATGTTAGTAATTTCAGGATAATAAATTACTTTTTCTATACTCTAGGGGGAGGTACAGACCTTATTTTGCTACCTCTGTCATTTTCTTTGTCTCCCTTTGCTCCCATTCAAATTTGAATTGAGCCCATTTTATGGAAAGTCTACAGTGGGTCAGGCATGGTAGAATAGGAGTTAGATTTGTATGCTGTATTTCCTTTCCATAGAGAACTCAGAGCTTGTAGGTGCTCAGAGAAGTTACTTAATGCAGTTTAAATCATACATAGCTCTTAAATTGGTACAACTGAATTTTGAACCAAATCTTTTGGCTTCCATTTGAATTTTTTTTCACTATAGCAAAGTGTTCTTATATAACACTTTAAATATACATAGATATAGACATAAACACATACATATACCATGCACATGCATATACATACATACTCTGTACAACTCAGGAAACTTCATGAGTTTATAGCCTAAAGAGTTCTCAGCATCTTCTGATCTTTATTTGCTTTTCAGTAATTAAAAGAATTTTGAGGCATTTGAGAATTCACAGGGCTGGAAATTAACTAGGTCCAATGGGATGAAAAGAGAGGGAAAAAGAGAGTATGGTGGTTTCGTTTTTGGAACAGACTTTGGGAGTTGTAAGTACTAGTATGCTGGTAGAAACTTGCCTTTGGAGACAGTGTACTAATTTTGATCTGTGTCCAGTTAAAACTGCAACAAAGCTGCCAGTGTAGAAGGAATTCTGGGTTTGTTCATTTTCTTCAGATAGTAGGCCAAATGGAGAAATTTGTTAAGCCAATTCTGAAATACTATACCAAAAACCCAAACGAACAAATTTAATCACATGTATTTGCAATAGGGGATTCCATGAAAATTTCAGTTTCTAGGAGCAACATTTTTTTATTAGTGCTTTGCAATTATACACCATAGTAAAATTCAATGTGATAAAAACATGCATGCACACAGCTTAGGAGCAACTTTTTACTATTATGTCTATTATAGGACCTATTATAATACCTGTTACAAGACTATTTGCATGACTCTAAATGTAGCTTGCAAAAGGGACAGAGGGCAAGAAGGCAGTGTGGTCTAGAGGAAGGAGGGAATTAGAAGTTAAGAAACTCAAGCTTTAGTCCCAGCTTTCTTTCTTTTTTTTTTTTTTTTGTGGTACTGGGGATTGAACCGAGGGGCATTCTACCTCTGAGCTATACCTCCAGCCCTATTTTTTATTCTTTATTTTGAAACAGGGTCTCACTAAGTAGCTGAGCCTGGCGCGAACCTGCGATCCTCCTGTCACAGCCTCCCAAGTACTGGGATTACAAGCGTGTGCCACCACGCCCGGCTTAGTCCCAGCTTTCTGACTGTCAAAGTTTTGAGCTTTGGGCAAGTCACTTAATATCCCTGAAGTTTTGTTTCCATCTCTAAAGTGAAATCACTGAATTGAAAGACTTCTAAAATAACTGAATAGGAACATTATCGTGATGCTTTGTAAAGGTGACCTTAATTGACATGAGACAGTTATTGCTAGAACTAAGAACATAAAAATTTGCTTGATTATGCCACGACATTTTCTTTTCTACTTAAAAGTTCATTATCTACTCAGATTGCCCATTTAATTTGCAAAAAGATTTGGCTCAGATTAGTTTTGGTAATTCCTAAAATATCAAGGCCTCCAACAGAGGTAGAGATTCTCCATTATTAAGGGTATTTGGAGAGTATATCACAAATTTTGTGGTATAGACAGTGGTACTTTAGGGCTAGGGAATTATTAGAATCAATGCTGATGTCTGAGTACTTATCAAGTGATAACACTATAGATGCTTTTAAGTATTTAACCCTCAGAATAAACCTTTGATGGATGTACGGTTTTTATCTCTATTTTACAAATGAGGCACAGAAAAGTTAGGTAAATTTCACAAGTTTACATGGTTAATAAGTAACTAAGCTGGGATCTGAATTGCCACAGTGCCACTGTCTACCCTCTTAACCACAGTAGTATACTACACTATATTATGTTTATAAAATCAAATGTACCAAATTGCCTATTATATTTTCACAAGTAATACTTATTAATTGTAAAAATTCTTCCTTTAAAAAACATCATGTAGCTAGGCGTGGTGGTGCATCCCTGTAATCCCAGTACTTGGGAAGCTGAGACAGAGGATCATAGGTTTGAGGCCAGCCTCAGCAACTTAGTGAGGTCCTCAGCAACTTAGTTTCAAAATAAAATAGGGCTGTGGGATATAGCTCAGAGATAGAATACCCTGGGGTTCAGTCCCCAGTACCAAAAACAAAACACAAAAACCATCATGTGACTTTTTTAACCCATTTTCATTTTTAGAGATAATTACCATTTTATATATTCTGGATTCTAATTGAGAATGAATCCTTTTGTGTCATAAGATAGAAGTTCAGGCAATTCTGATGCATGTCCCAATAATGAAGAATATATGGATTATATATTGGACTAAACTGTTCATTATCATTTCTGCAAAATAAATGAATTTGTAACAAAATGTCAGCTATGTCATTAATAATAAGAACAGTATTTAATTCAGATGATTTTTTTTGTAGCAAGATTTTCTCAATGAAGGAAGTAGTCATTCACTGATTTACATTTGGGAGCATATCCATAAAAATACTCTCCTAACCACCTGAAGTCTGTGTATACCCAAAGAGCACGACTGAAATCAACTCTTTTCAGATTTTTGTTGTTGATATTGTATGTTTCTCCATATCTTTACTATTAATTTCCCTGAAAGTTAGAACTTTTTTTTTTTTTTTGCGGTACCGGGGATTGAAACCAGGGAAACCAGGGGCGTTCTACCTCCGCGCTATACCCCCAGCCCTATTTTTTTATGCTTGATTTTGAAACCGGGTCTCACGGAGTTGCAGAGGGCCTCACTAGGTAGAGAGAGAGAGAGAGAGGGAGAGAGGGAGAGAAGAGCTGAGGCTGGCCGCGAACCCGGATCCTCCGGTCTCTGCCTCCCAAAGTATTGGGATTACAAGCGTGCGCCACCACACCCGGCAAGTTAGAACTTTTCTTGGATCTTCTGTCAAGATTAAAAACAATCTTAGATTTCTTTTTTTCAGTAAAGCCTTTTTTCAAGTTAATCATTACTCTCAGCATATCTAACATCTCATTCTCCAACCTGAAATTGTTTCTTTTGGTATAGCGTATCAAATTCAAATTAAGGAAATGTCAAGTTTTCCACAGTTGATTTCTTTGAAATATTTTACCTCATACTGAAAGTCATAATCCAGGAGAACTCCAGATGACAGAACTTCAGAGTTAAGGGAAAAGTCGTTAGGAACCCTTACATTGGCTCTTTTATAATCACAAGCCTGAAGATGCAGAATCCTGGAAAAGGTGACCTCTGTCTGAACCCATGTAATCTTTAAAAAGGAGAGGGTAGTATGTAGGGAACCAAGGCTTGATCATATAAGATCAGGAACAATGAAAACAAATGGTAATGAGTACTAGAGTTCAAAATATAGGGTATTTAAAGAGATGGGGTAAGCTGGAACGTGGTGGTGCACACTTGTAATCACAGTACTTGGGAGGCTGAGACAGGAGGATCGCAGGTTTGAGGACAGCCTCAGCAAATAGTGAGACTCTCATCAACCTAGTGAGACCCTGTTTCAAAATAAAAAAAAAAATAGGGCCGGGGGTGTAGCTCGGAGGTAGAGTGCCCCTGGGTTCAATTCCCAGTGCCACACATACACAAAAATAAGTAAAGAGATGGGGTAACAGCTGCAATTCAATTTTGAATACTACATTGCAGTAGAACTATTTTAAAAAACAAGATTTAAGGGAAAAGAAAGAAAAACCCTAAAACATCTAAATTGTTGACTAACCCTCCTGTTTGTTCTTGATAAACTTTCTTTACATCTTGCTTCATTCCCAGTTCTTTTGGAATGTATAAGTTATTTCTGATCTTCAAAGAGGAACTTGAATGCATTAGTTGGTACTCTGATAGTATGATTCTTTGAGTTTCTTGAGATGTGTTGTTATATTTACCTTGAAGCAAATTTCGCTGTCCTAAATACTTTAAATTAAAGGTATTTTCTTTCTTTCATGCCCCTAACATCCATGGTGGAACCTTTGCCTCTTGGTCAGACATGGGGATGATAGCTTCTCCTGTGATCTCCACACAGCAGTGACCTCACAGTGGGAGAATCTCTCTCTATGGTTTACAAATCCATGTCTTTTCTTCACTGCTCAACACCACTGCTTTCTGTTAGGAGTTTGCCAAATTCAGTACTTTTTTTTTTTCCAATTGCTTTTCTTATGAAACCCAATTAATTAAAAATAATACTTAAGCTACAGTTTTAAATTGATTTTTAAAAATCATCAGGTATATAATAAACACTTGCTAAGTGTTCAACTATTTTTTACACACAGTGAAATGGGGGATACAAGAGAAGAAGATACACTTTCTGTCTGGTTGAATAAGATTAAATACCCGGGAAAGTAGTGCAAGAAATATAATCAGGTGCTAAACTTTGTAGTACATGTGCTTATTAAATAAAATAACATATGAGGCATTTAGTATCTTTAGCTTTGTGAGCATTTAAATAGATTTAGAAAAAGGAGAAACCATGTGACTTTCCTGAAGTCTTCAGGAAAGAGAGGAAGAAAACTGTGGGATTAGGAGGGTCTATAGAATTTTTAGGGTCTATAGACAGGGATAAGAGTAAAAACTAAGGATGAAGGAGGAGGTAAGGCTAATGGGAAGTTTCTACTGGAGTAGAAGGATAATCTTGAAATTATGCACAGGTGGGACAGAAATTCAGATTGGGAAGTGTGGATTTGGTAGAATAAGCTGTATGGAGGCAGTGGTTTATTATCAGTGATCCCTGAGAATGATGAGATTTACACAGTATTTAGGAATAAGTTTACATTGGTTTAAATATGCTCCTCTTAACTCTTAGACACTGGTGGTGGAATTGTAAATTAGTATAATCACTATGGAGATGAGTTTCGAGGTTCCTCAAAAAACTAGGAATGGAGCCGGGTGTGGTGGCGCACGCTTGTAATCCCAGTACTTGGGAGGCTGAGACCAGAGGATCCAGGTTCGCGGCCAGCTTCAGCTACTTAGTGAGGCCCTCCGCAACTTAGTGAGACCCTGTTTCAAAATAAAGAATTAAAAAATAGGGCCGGGGGTGTAGCTCAGAGGTAGAATGCCCCTGGGTTCAATCCCAGTACCGCAGAACAACAACAACTAGGAATGGAATCACCATATGACCCAGCTACACTACTACTCAGTATCTTTCCAAAATAATTAAAATCAGAATATGATAGTGATACACGTATATCCATGTTTATAGTAGCACAGTTCACAATAGCCAAATTATGGAGCCAACCCAGGTGTCCGTCAACAAATGAATGGATAAAAAAAATGGTGTATAAACACAATGGAATTCTACTCAGCTATAAAGAACAACAAAATTATGTCATTTGCAGGAAAATGGATGGAACTAAAGAATATTATGCTAAGTGAGATCAGCCAGTCTCAGACGGTCAGGGGTTATATGTTTTCTGTCATATATGAAAGCTAGAAAGAAAATAGGAAACATAAGGTACTTTATATAATAAGGAGAGAGATCTGTAGAGTAGTGGAAAGGGATTGGGAAAGGGAATTAAAGAGGGGAAGAGGGCAGATTGAGTAAGGAAACAGTTCAAATAATATTATGGCAATATGTGAAGGTATTTATTTCACGAATGTGCAAGGAGGGAGGAGGGACCACATTGGGATGCAGAGGGGAAATACTCTAAGAGCTGTGTGCATGTATGTTCTTATCACATTGAACCTCACTATGATATGTAATTACAATGCACTAATAAAATAATTAAAAATAAACAAATAAATACAATCTTCTTACTCCATCTTTCTTTTGATCACACATTCAAATTTATAAGCTAGTTAACCAGGGTTAAAGATAGAATCTATGACCATGTGCCAAAGCAAAGCCAAACAGCCCATAATAAAATTTCACTGTGGTAATAAAATTAAAATTTATACTACACTGGTACTGTGGTATCACCAATTGAGGTAATCATTCCATTCAATATATCATACAAGATTAATGGAAAACTCTTGAAATTAAAGGCACTCGAGATTATGCATGTGGTTGATCTTGCATCTAGTTACTTTACTGAACTCTTATTCTAATAGTTTGTTCTAATAGTTGTTTGTTCTTAAGAGACATTGTCTTACCATGTTGCCTAGGCATGCTTCAAACTCGGCTCAAGTGATCATCTTGCCTTAGCCCCTTGAGTAGCTAGGACTACAACGGTATGCATCATGGTGCCCCACTCTAGTAATTTTTACTTAACTCTCTTGGGTGTATAAGGTTGATAATGATGACATTTGCATATGACAGTTTTGTTTGTTTTTCTGAGTGTATGCTCTGGTTTCTTTTTCTCACCTTATCACTATGGCTAAGTCCTCCACAGTGGGTATTCTATTGTTACATATCAGACCACCCCAAAACTTTGTAGTTCAAAACAACAGTTTATGATCGTCGTGTTCTCACAGTTCTGTGGGATGACTTGAGCTCTGGTGGGTGTTTTCTCTAGAAGTCTTGTATGCATTTGCAATCAGGTGGTGATGGTGGCTGGAGTCATGTGAAGATTCTACTGCGCTCAATATCAGAATGCTTCTTCACTCACATATTTGGTGGCTCAGCTGTAGTGACTTCAACAGTGGAGGCTGGCCAGCCTCTATTTCTCTCATTTTTCACGTACCCTCTGCACATGGCTAGCTTAGGCTTCCTCACATGTGACATTCTCAGGGTTGTCAGATTTCTTAAATGGAAGCTGTTTTTTCCAAGAGTAAGTATTTCAGTGAGGGAAGTAGAAGTTTCCAGGCCAGTTAAGGGCTTAAAGTCTCAATTACACAGTCTTAATTCAGTTTAAACCATTCTTATCTTCTTGGGGTAATTTTTACTTGCTTATGGTGTTTTTTTCTTCTTTCTTTCCTTTCTTTCTCCCTCCTTTCCTTCTTTCCCTCTTTTCTTCCTTCCTTCCTTTCTTCTTTAATACAGCACTGGGTTCGACTTGCGTCTTATTTAATGTAATGAAGTTCTTTAGAAGTAAGGCTGTTTTGTGTGTGTATGTGTGTTGTTCCTGTCCAAAGTAAAGCTGGTAAGGGTTACACTAGTGTAAAATGAGTTTAGAAGCTCTCTATACTTTCTCATTTTTTGAGATAATTTATATAATTTAGATATAGGTGGTAAATCTCACCTATTATCTTAGTTTGTCCTGCTGTAACAGAATATCTGAGACAAACATTGAAACCAGAGCATTCCCCATTTGGCTCTGCAAAGTGCATGTCCTTAAAATGCATTTATTCCATCCCAATAGCCCCCGAAGTCTTAGTTCATTCCAGCATCAACTTGAAAATCTAAAGTCTTATCTAAGTTAGATACGGGTAAGACTCAAGGGACGATTCATTCTGAGACAAGTTTTCCTCCAGGTGGAGACTGTGAAATTAAACAAGTTACACACTTATAAAATATAATGGCTAGACAGCAGTAGAATAGACATTCCCATTCCAAAAGTGAGAAATAGAAGAAAGGGGTAATAGGTCCCACAAAAGTCCAAAACCCAACAAGGCAAGCAGTGCTAAATCCTAAGGCTTGAGAACAATCTTTTTTTTCACTCCATGCTTTGCTTCTAGACACCTTTAGTGTGTGGGGGGGTGGACCTCCAGAGTCTCAGACAGCCCTTCCCTTATGGCTTGGCCAGGCTCAGCCAATGCAGCAGGTCTCATAGTTTGGAGTCTCATGCCTGCAGCTTTCCTAGGTAGCTCTACAGTTCTGGAGTCTTGAGGGAAGTCCTATTCCTATAGCCCCAGTAAGCATTGCCCTAGTGGAGACTCTGCAGTGGCCCCAACACCATGATTCCACTGGACATTGCTTAGTGGTGATTTTCTTTGAAACACCATTGGGATCATTCTCATTGCCTCGATGAGTAGCACCTGGCCTTATATCTATACTAATCTCCTTATCAAACAGTTGTGTGACTATATGCTCAATACTCTCACCTGAATGTGCTTTTTTTAACTCTTTACATGGCCAGATTGAGGTTTTTCCTCCATCTTTATGTTCTGCTTTCCTTTTATTGATAATTCCATTTAAAATCATTTTTCTCCTTTTGCATTTTACCATATGCAGTTAAAAGAATCCACATAGCAGCCTGAATGCTTTTCTGCAAATAGGTATATCTTCTACCAGATACCCTAGTTTATTGCTCTTAAATTCTGCCTCCCCGACACTCCTCCAACATGGACACAATTCAGTCCAGTTTTTTGCCACTCTGTAACAAGGATGGCCTGTTTTACGTTTTCAATACCTTGTTCCTCGTTTCCATCTGTAGTCTCATCAGAATTACCTTTACTGCTGGGCGTGGTGGCGCACGCTTATAATCCCAGTACTTTGGGAGGCGGAGACCGGAGGATCCGGGTTCGCGGCCAGCCTCAGCTCGCTCTCTGTCTCTCTCTCTCTCTCTCTTTCCTTAGTGAGGCCCTCCGCAACTTCGTGAGACCCGGTTTCAAAATAAAGTATAAAAAATAGGGCCGGGGGTGTAGCGCGGAGGTAGAACGCCCCTGGGTTCAATCCCCGGTACCACCAAAAAAAAAAAAAAAAGAAAAAAGAATTACCTTTACTGTTCATATTCCTACCAGTGTTCTGGTCATAACCACTTAGGTAGTCTCTAAGAAGATTCGGACTTCACCTATCACTCTCCTCTTCCTCCGAACCCACCAGAATCACATTTAACTCCACTCATGGCAATGTAGGCCTCTTCTAGCTTGTTCTTCCAAATTCTTCAAGCCTCTACCCATTACCCAATTCCAAAACTGCTTCTTCATTTTCAGGTATAAATTATAGCACCACCCCACTCCTGGTACCAATTTTCTGTCTTAGGTGTGTGTGTGTGTGTGTGTGTGTGAGAGAGAGAGAGAGAGATATTGAGAGATTGAGAGTATAGTAGAATACCCCAGACTGGGCAACTTAAAATGAGCAGAAATTTATTTCTCAAAGTTCCAAAGACAGGGAAGTCCAAGATCAAGATGTCAGCATTCAGCAGTGGCCTTCTTGTTTTGTCTTAACATAGATATCACATAGCAGAAGGGTAAAAAGAGAGTTAGAGGGAGAGAAAAGGGGACAAACTCACCCTTTTATAATGAATCCACTCCCATGGTAGTGGCATTAATCCATGTAGGAGGGTGGAACCCTCATGACCTAAACACCTCTTAAAGGTCCCATCTCCCAATTAAGTTTCAACATGAGTTTTGGGAAGGACATTCAAACCATAGCACCTATAAAAACCATTGGGGCCTACAGTACCCCCTTTCCTTGCTTTGGTTGCCTTTTTAGTTTTCTTCTTTTTGTGTGTGTGTGATTATTGATCTATTCAGGTTTTCAGCCTCTTGTTGAGATAATTTGGTAAGTTATACTTTGATAGAAAATCATTTATTTTTCCTTTTAAAAATTTTTGGCATGAAGTTATATATAGTCTTCCTTTTAGATTTTAAAAATCTCGTCTATATCTGTAGTTTGTCTCCTTTCTTGTTTCTAATTCTGAAGTACATTTCTGTGTACTTCCTAAAGTGTGTTTATTGTACAATGAGTACATTTTAAATTAAACTTGCTAAAATGCACATGGATGGTATTATGAAAAAATCTGGGAATGATTTAGCCTGTTCTTATGCCAAATGTGGTTCTTCTTGCCTGAAATGAGTTATTCGAGTTGTAAATTGGAAATGTGAAGAGTTGATTATTGTTCTATAACTATTGCTTCATCAGTATTGTTTGCTAGTTTTGAGATACATCTTGGTTAGAACTGACACACTCATTATCACATGCTTTCACACCACCTACTATCTTCTCAATACAGCTTTCCCACCCACGATGCCACCATTTACTTTTCCATGAAAAAGTATGTTAATTTTTATAAGTTTCAAAAGTATTCTGTCTTATTTGATGCCATTGCCATGAGACTGTGTGTTCTCAACTATGTGCATGGTCTAGACAGAGGAATGTAGAAAAAGGCTTTATGGAAGACTCCTGGTCTTTTGGGAAATTATCATATTTAATGAACCCATCAACAAGTATTTGAGTGATTCCCATGTGTCTGAGACTGCTGTAGGTGCGATAGAGATGCAAACAATTTCTGAGGAATTTAAAGTCCACAACAGTGCAGCTCTGACCAGCCTTCCTAGACGGCCTCTCGTGACATTGTTCTCATGCGCCCTTTGTTTTCATGTATTACCTGTTTTCTCTTGAACATGCAATGTATTCACTCTGCTCCTTTAATGACCTTGAAAACTATTTTTAATACCTTAAATGTTCATTCCTTTACATCCAACTGTCAGACTCTGACTTGTCCTTCAAATTGCAGCTTAAATCCCACTTTCTTTAGTGAGCCTTTCCCAAGAACAAGTTATCTCAGATAATGTCTCCATTTTGAAAGAGTAGAGTTAGCAAGGTGTTTGACAGGGTATATCATGATAGCTTTGGGGGCAGGATGAAAAAGAATGAGCTAAATGACAGAAAAGATAGGTAGACTGATAACTGCTTATTGACTTACTATCAACCTAGAGGGAATGTTTAGCAGCATGATATGGGGCTCTGTTTTTTATCTAGTTTTGTTTAATATGTCCATTCATTCAGTTACTTACCTGCCAAATGTTTATTGAGCACTACATGTTGAAAACTATGCAATATGCTGGGGATATAATGGTAAACAAGAGAGATGTGATTCTTTTTGAGGATATTTCAATATAAGCATTTGAACAAAGATAGAGAAAACTTATTAAGCTATACAATGATAATATGAAGCTTTTAGAGATGGTGATTGTATAATAGCATCAATATATAAGATCTCTGTAATCTGAAAAGTAGAATACATATTCAGCTCATCTTCAATTTCAACATGAAATTTAATTGGGATAAGGATATAGTCTTATACTCAAATCCTACAAGCAACTGCTTAAGAAGAGGGAAGCTTGCCTTATGAGCTACAGCCTTATTAAAAAGATATGTAGAACCTTAAGTCTCTAGTCAAATCAGTGTTGATGATCAGTGAGATATGACTGCCAGAAAAAGTTGAGTTATATCCGCAGACATGTAATATCTAGAATGAGAAATAATATACCCTTTTTGCTTTGCAGACTTTTAAAAAATGTTCTAAAGGGTGTTTTCTAGGAGTTTTTCTGTGCTTGAAACATTTTAAGAAAACATACTTAAATTTATCATTCAACAAATATTTCATAGATTCTGAGAAATACAGAATCAGAAGAAATCTTAAAATAATCATTTGTTATTTATCGAGTATGTATTGTGCAGTGAGGGTCTAAGAGAAGGATGAGATGAGCCCCTCCCTACTTATGAGGGAGGGAAGGGAAGTAATATTTGCTGAAGATCTATTATTGAAGGCCTGTGTGTATGAGGTACTGTGAGGAAGCTCAGGAGCACCAACACTAACAAGACAGAGGTGTAGGTTTTGAGGAGTGTGGGATCAGTGCTGGAGAAAGCTAGTGAACAAATGATTACAGCATGATATGAAGTCTAGATAGAGCCATGCTCCCAGTGCTGTTGAGGGATCACAGCAGAGATAAGGGGTTATGCTTACCAAATATTAACTATTCCTGGGCTTGTGATTGAGTTCCACCTTCCAAAATGAATCTCTGGGTCTGTTTTCAGATACTGTGGTCTTTTCACACTGCAGCCCAAGTAGTCTTAAGTTTAAAAGACACATTTGATGGCCGGGCGTGGTGGCGCACGCTTGTAATCCCAGTACTTTGGGAGGCAGAGACTGGAGGATCCCGGTTCGCGGCCAGCCTCAGCTCGTGCATGCGCCCGCGCGTGGGCGCGTGTGCACGCTCTCTCTCGCTCTCTCTCTCTCTCTCTCTCTCTCTCTCCCTGTCTCTCTCTCCCTGTCTCTCTCTCTCTCTCTCTCTCTCTCTCTCTTT
>PVJS01035621.1:0-20897 GCA_004027185.1 Glis glis | reverse complement strand
TTTTTGTGGTACTGGGGACTGAACCCAGGGGCATTATACCTCTGAGCTACACCCCCAGCCTTACTTTTTATTCTTTATTTTGAAACAGGGTCTCACTAAGTTGCAGAGGGCCTCACTAAGTAGCTGAGGCTGGCCATGAACCCGGATCCTCCCGACTCAGCCTCCTGAGTACTGGGATTACAAGCGTGCGCCACCACGCCCGGCTCCCAGATCTTTCCATCTCTTTCTCCTGTCTCTGCACGTTGCTCTAGATCATGTACTCTCCAAAGAGAAGTATTTTCCTACATAAACTGCAGATGACCTGGTTCAACGCTTCATTCACATACAAGTGAGAAAGCGTTTCAAGGACGTCGGGCCATATTTCCCCCTCACATAATGTCTTTAGAGAGCCGATGAGATTCAAAATATAGGATGAGGCACAGGCTTTGATGCGGTGACCACAAGGAGTGGTTAGGAGCATCTGCTTTGCTATAAATGGAGTTCTCTTAACTCCTTGCGCACATTGAGTGGGATCCAACATAGAACAAACACTCCGATCCCAGGCGTTCCCAAGTGCATATCCATCAAATCCAAACTTTAAACTCAAGTAAATATATCTGTCTCACAAAGTCCGAGGTATTTATTACAGGGATCACCCACTTCAGGAATTTAAACAATGTTCAGACCAAGGAAAAATTCCTTACCAGGGTTTTAAACTCCGTTTCCCCTCTCTCCAGCTGGCTTGCAGAGCCTGGCATGAAAGCAAGTCAACCAAGCACTCCCCATTGTCCCCTCCCTCAGCCCCTCACTCCCTGGCCCCTTTAACCCCTCCCTGCCCAACCGCATGGTTTTGCATCATTTACAAAAAAAATGCGGTGGATTGGTGCCAAGCTGGTTGGATGCCCCCAGGGGATGTGCAGGGTGGTGAGAACAATCCTCCTCTACCCCCTTCATGTCACACTCTACAAATATCAAATAAATCGATTTAAATTAGAAGATTATAAAAAGGTATTTTCTTGTCTCTCCCTCTCCTGCCTCCTCTAGCCCCCTGCCCCCACTATCTAATAATAGGCTATTAATTCCACCATTTCAGACTGTCTGAAGTGTGGTGTGTTAACTGGGGCTGCATCAATCAGAGTCGTGCGTCTAGTTATTTCCAGCATTCTCTGTTGGCGTGAAGAAAGCCCGGTTTGTCTACTCCAGCCCACTGCAGCTGCACTCACCATTGATTGGTAGCTGCAAACCTCTCCAGCTGGGGCAGCCAGAGCAGGCATACTGAGTGCCGAGGAGAGGTGGGGCTGGCGCAGGGAGGGTGGGGAAAGCTGGGTGGAGAGTGACTGGTGTTTACCCAGGGAAGGTAGCTGGGGACCTGGGCTGTGCCATCTCGCGCCCTGCTGGCTCTAACCACATGAGCAGAGTTGCCTGTTCCTGATGCAGACTCACAAGGGCTCTGCCGTGCACTTGGGAGGCTGAGATAAGAGGATTGCAGGTTTGAGGCCAACCTCAGCAACCTAGCAAGATCCTGTTTCAAAACAACATATAGTAAAGGTCTGGGGGTATAGCTTGGAGGTAAATGCCTCTGTGTTCAATCCCCACTACAAAAAGAAAAAAAAAAGGTCGCTTGCCCCTGCATTTCTCAAGTCCTCCCTTTAATACCTATCTTCTGCTTCTCAGCAAAGCATCGGCTGCTTTCTTTCTAGCCATTCTTTAATCATCATGTGGAAATTTGTAAACCTCAGACTTGATGTTCATATGAAGATGGTATTATAGCTGGGGGCTCTCTGGCGCTCACCTGTAATTCCTATACTTGGGAGGCTGAGACAGGAGGAATGCAGGTTCAAGGCCAGCCTCAGTAACTTAGTGAGACCCTGTTTCAAAATAAAAAGGGCTGGGAGTATAGCTCGGTGGTAGAACACCCCTGGGTTCAATCCCCGGAATAATAAATAAATAAATAAATTCCCCAAACTGCGTAACTCACTGCTGCACAGCACTGGTTACGGAGTCGTTATGTGCAACACGACACATTTTGGCAGGGGCCCTAGAGGTACAAGGGCTGTGAGGGGAAGCATCTTCACTCCCAACCATAAGAAAAAGAAAGAAAAAAGTTAAGGAAAAAAATCACCTCCATTCTTATTTTTTTTTTAAATCTTAATCTGGCAGAACTCAAAATTTCTACCCCATCAAATCTTTAGCAACTTTTTCTAGACTAAAAAATGGCAACATGAAATGAACCATCCATACATTGAACCCATAGTTTGGTATATAGCTAAAATCCTGCAGATATCATGAGATCCCAGCTTTTCTTAGAGAATAATGGTAGACATAGAAAATAATCTAGGTCTAAATATTGGAAAATATTTATTTAATACTAATATAGATACGGGTTCACTTCTTTCATTACTCTTGCCTGAAAAAGTGGATAGGGATGGCTGGGGCATGGGGAAAGAAATTGTGGCACATAGAGAGATAATCAACTCCGTCACACTTAATAAAAATAGACACAAAAGGTCCACGTAAGTGTGCATGCATTGTAGACTCATTTTGACCCAAGTAAAACCCACTCCTCCCACCTCCTGCCAATTCTTCAGGGTCTCACTTAGCTTTCAAACAGACATTCAGACTGGGAGGAGGGGAAAGAAAAAGGGGAAAATGAAAGAGAGGGTCCACCGGGGAGATCAATAGCTATCTTTGTTCATCCTTATTCTCTGGCTTGGGAGTAAATAAAGTAAATGAGTAGACTTGAGGGGGATCAGGCGGGGTGGGTCTATGTGTCCCTGGAGGCTTCTTGGGATAAAACACAGACCTGGAGCTGCAGTTCTTGGCCCTGTCTAATTATAGGACCCTTTAACAGGAACGAACAGCTGATCCACGTGGTAGTAAGCAGTCATGAATCACCGATGGTGGTGAGAGGGGCAGAGGCCATCCCAAGGGCACAGAGAGACACGCAAGGAGGGGCAGGTCCAGCAATCCCATCACATCTTAGCTGATCTTTAGCACCGTTTGCTAAAAAGATCTCTGGCTTGGTAGGTTTGCAAGCCAACCTCGACCTCCGCTCCCCCTCCGGTCCAGCTGTCCCGGGACGTGACTGTTCAGTACACTCACTAGGGATTCCAAGTGGTTATCAGCTCCAGTGTCCCCTGGTGAGGCAGCCAGATAGCTCTGTAGAGAAGAGTGACTTTGGAGAACGGATGGGGCTCCCAAGCCTTTGAAGGGCTGCTGGCAAAGAGAGTATTAATTCCATGGGCATCTGGCTCTCTGGCCAGCCCAGAAAAGGGAGGGCAAAGAGACAGAGACGGCAGCCTCCTCCCAGCTACACCACCCACGATGTCAGGCTGACCCAAGGATTCTTGGAAGGCAGCGATGGTACAGCAGGCGCAGAGGAACCTGGCAGGCGGCACAGAGAGATGGCAGCTCCCTTGCCTGCCCCAGGACTCAGGGGTATCCGGGGAAGGGGGCAAGATTCTATCCCAGTGAAGAAGGAGAACTCAGGGCAGGTCGTGGAGACTGCTAGCCAAGTCATTAATGTTGGGGACCTGATTCCCTATAGTGAGCCCCAGAAATCTGTATTTCCACATTCCCCAGGTGATTCCTATATATTCTTCACTCATTCACCAAATATTTATGGAGGGCCTTTTCTGAGCCAAGCATTGTTCTAGGAAATGGAGAGACAGCAGTAAGCAAAGCAGAAAAGACCTCCTGGGGCCCTCCTGGGATTTGCATTCTAGTGTGTGTGTGTGGGGGGGGGAAGTGGGGGTGACAGGGAAGTGTATGACAAGTTGGAGGGGTTGGGGAGGAAGTGGGGGTGACAGGGAAGTGTATGACAAGTTGGAAAGTGCTGGTTTCTGAGGGGATACAGAGCATCAGGCAGCATAGGTGTTTCCGCACTATCGACTAGGGCAGGGGAAAGTCCAGGCAAGTCTTATTGGCAAGATGGTATTCAAGCAAAGACCTGAAAGGGCGAGGAAGCCAGCCATGCCCGTATCTGGGGGAAATACATTCTATGGAGATAGAGGAAGGGGCAGGGCAAGGGCGGAGACCGCCAGGTGGCGACACAGCAGCGGAGCCCAGGAGGCATAAAGTAGCGGAAGGTGAGAATCCAGAGCTAGTCAGGACAGATTTACCCTGACAGCGAGGACACTATTCTAAAACTATGATAAAGCAGTGGCAAATGCTCGGCCTGTCCCATGAAGAACCTGATTCTAAGGATTTTGTTCAGGGTCGGACAGGGGCCCCGGGGACCGGCGAGGAAGCTCATCACACGTGCATAATGGGCACTCTCGACCTTTATCACCGGGGTGGGCACTAAAATCTACCACCCGGTGTGGTGCTTGCTAAGAGCCAAATATGCAGTACAGATGGCAGACGCCGTAAGTGGCCCAGGGGAGGACCCACCTGTCCCTCTGTGGACTGGTTACAGACACCTTTCTGAAATGGGCCTTGCCTGAGCGGAAGCTAGGTGTCAGGTGGTGCCTTTCAGACATTGAGGGAGAGGAGCCACCTGGGAAGGCTCTCCCTCTCCAGTGCTCTTTGGCAGCTCCACATGGACCCACCAGGCAGTGCTCCTGCCTCCAGTTCCTAACCTGGGCTGGGCCTCTGGTCTCCGAGGTGACACCTGCCATGTCCTCTTCTGGCTTCTCACTGCCTCTGCCAGCACCGGCCTTGGCAGCCCCCATGGCCCTGCCTTTGTGTCACACTGAGTTCGTCACCTGTGTGCGGCTTCCTGCTCCTGAGTCGGCTGGATGCAGCTCCTCCTAGCATCGTTTTGATATTTCCTCTGGAACAGTTAAGAATCAGATAACTGAAAGGGTGGGAAGAGACACTGTTGCTATCAAGGCTGCAGAGGAGAAAAGCTACAGAGGTGTGTGAGGGAAGGGGGAATGCCCCGTTCTCCCTGAACTGAAAGAGCAGAGAAAAAGAAGTAACGTAATGTGCCCTGCTCCGTAAGATGTGTGCTTTTGAATCAGACAGGCATGGATTTTTAAATCAAGCTCTATGGTGTTTAGGTGTCTGATCAGAGGCTAAGAGTTAACCACATTAAGATCCATTTTTGCTGGGCATGGTGGCACACACCTGTAATCCCAGTACTTGGGAGGCTGAGACAGGAGGATTGCATGTTTGAGGCCAGCCTCAGCAACTTAGCGAGGCCCTGTTTCAAAACAAAAAATAAAAAGAGCTGGGTGGGGGGTGTAGCTTGGAGGTATAATGTTCCTCAGTTCAATTCCCAGTTTCAAAAAAAAAAAAGAAGAATTTTGCCAGGCATGATGGCACACGTCTGTAATCCCAGTATTTAGGAGGTTGAGACAAGAGGATCACAGACCTAACTCAGGAACTTAGTGGGATTCTTGGCAATCTAGCAAGACCCTGTTTCAGAACAGAAATTTATATATTAAAAAAAGGGCTGGGGGTGTAGCTCTGAGGTAGAATGTCCCTGGCTTCAATCCCCAGTGGCACAAAACAAAAGACAAAACAAAACAAAACAAAAAACCTCAAGACCCAAACAATTCATTTTTTCTCACTTGTAAACTAAGAATTACTTCTCTTTCAGTGAAGTGGAGAGTATAAACTAATCTATATAAAACACCAAGAACACGGTGAACCTGCAATGACACACAGAGTTGTTTTTGTCTTGTGCTATTATTATTCCTGGTAATAACAAGTACAGAAGCATGCTGGAGGTCAAATTCTGGAAGGTCCCGACTGGGGAGATTAAGTGTCAGGATGATAAACAGCAACGACAGGGACGAGGCCGTCCTTGGGTCCTTGGTGGCCCTGCCTGCCTGCCTGCCTGCCTGCCTGCCTGGATAGAGTTTGCAGACCCACCCCACGATGGGCGGGTGTTTCTGTCTTCTCCTCTGTGCTGACATCTGTGCCTGGACAGTCTTAGCAGATCCGTGTGAAGACCCAGGCTCAGGGTGATGTGGTCCAGCTGTGGACAACCTCTTGTTCCAGAGACTTGGCCTCTTCTCAGAGGGATGCCAAATGAAGAAAAGAACTTTCCCTTGGCAGTCTCTACAAAGTGAAATGCCAGCCCCCAGCCTTGTGGATTTTCCCCTTCTGTTCATGGGAAATGAATCATAGGGCTCACACACAAATAGAGAGGTAGTTTGGGGATAAACAACACAACTTGCTAAAACACTACTACTGGGCATCCCGCTGCAGGTATGACCACCACTGCAGGCTGTTACTGCAAAGAGCCTACTGGGTAGAAGGTGCTGCTGAGGTCAGGGGAAAACAGGGGATCCTGGCCCAACTGTGATTCCTGTCTGCGCACGGTTCCTTCTCCACAGTGAGTCAACACCCTTCACTCCAATCTCCAACTCCAGTGCCTGACCTCTTCCCAAGCAGAGACCAAGGACAGAGGCCCCAGGGGAGATGGAAGGGACAGTGCCCCTGTGGATTTCTTCTTTCAAGTGGAGGCTCAGGGTGGAGGCCCTTGGCCATTTCCCAAATAATGCATTTCCTGGTGTCGGTTTCTGCTTCTTTCCTGTTTTTCTTTCTTGTTTTTCTTTTACCTATTCTGTTTCTTGCTCCTGCCAATGTATACATTGGGGTTCAGCCCCTACCACTCTTGGCTCTGAGGAGGCCTTCTGCTTTCCACTCCCTTCCAGCCCCCAAAGATGTTTGACAGCTATTCTTGTTTCCAGAGTCTTCTCTCAACTGGAGGGGATGGAGATGTGCCCTATGTGGTGGTAGTGGGGGCAGGTAGCTGGAGTTATAAAAATGGGATGTTATGATATTTTCATACATTTCACAGACTGGCCTGAAACACATTCCTACACATCTCCATCACCCCCCTCACTACAACATCGTATCTTCTTCCTGCAAAGTCTGTCACGTGCTCCCCTGTGTCCTTACAGCTCTTACGACAACTTCTGCATTCACACTGGTAATGGTTTGCGTAGGTGTCTATCTCCCACTCTGGACAGGTAATCCTCGAGAGGCAGGAAGCCCACCTTACTCCTCTTGGAATTCTTGCCATCACTGGAATGTATTAGGAGCTCACTGTAGGCTGAATGAATGGATGTGTGCCTTCACTAATCATTATTTTCTTTGACCCCAAGATCGTTTTTGGATACTTCCAATTTTTTTTTGTTTAACATGGAGCAAAGAAGGCAAGCAAAGCCCTGAGTCTCAAAACAGGAGTAAACTCTCAGGAGCCAGAATGGGGGCCTGCCTAAGGTATGGCTCCCACTGATCCACACGGATTCACCGGTTGGCCCTATTAAGACCTCTCTCCTGTTGGTAGGATCCCTGCAGTCCAAGTTTCCTATGGATCAGGAGATTGACTGGAGTCCATGGGCTGACTCCATCAGCATTCCGGAGCACCCATGGCTCCTCTGCACGAGCATCTTCAGGGGTCCCCATTCTGCCAGAATTGGCAGGACAGGGCAACTCCTCTCACCAAACATTTGTTATCGTTACCTTCAGGCCGAGTGCGCAGGACAGCTTGAGGTGTCCCCAGGGATCTCCAGGCGGCTTGCTCCATCGCTCTCTGGTCAATGCCTATTTCACTTTTCTGCTCTCCTCCCATCTCCCACTCAGCCTGGTGCCCTCCACCCCTTTCCTCTCACTCTTGGTAGACGTGCTACTTTATAAAGAAAAGAGAAGCTCCTGAAGGGAAACTCCATTTCTCCTGCCAAGGACACCGTTCCCTTCACACACACACACACACACACACACACACACACACACACCTCTGCACCTTGCCTCAGGGGCCAGGCTTCCAGGTAGATCCTGGGTGCCTCCCTCTGCCTGTCCTCAGGGACCATCAGTTATACCCACGTTCTCTTGCATCTTCAGGCTCCCCTCTCTCCTGGATCCTTCCCTGCAGGATTCACGCTGGCGCTGTGATCGCCACATTAAAACCACAACGAGACTCCCTGGAGACCACATCTCTGCAAAGGCAGCGATTTCCCATTGTCCTTCACAGTCACAAGGGCAGAAGCAGCGGTCTAAGCCGGCTGCCTCCACTCCCACTGCTCAGCCTCTTCACAAAGGTCTCCAGGCATCTTCGAGAAACAGCTCTGGCTGGGGCGATGGGTGAGATCCATTTATACACAGATGGGGAGGTAGTTTGCAGTTAATCATCGAGACTTGGTGGCTTGGACCAGGACACGGCGGTGGGCAAGGTGAGAAGTGGGTTGATTTTGAAAAGATTTCGAAGGTGCAGGCGAATGCATTTGCTACAAGATTGGATAAAGAACGGAAGAGCAAGAGGAGTCAGAGATGATGCCCAGGTGTGCGGGAGCCCAACGGGGAAGGTGGCATCGCCACTTCCTGCAGCAAGGCCACTCCTTGGAGAGGACAGGCTTGGGAGAAGACGTGTCCTCTCTGTCTTCTGAGCTCTGTGAGGGTGGCTGCTGCTTCTCACGTGTTTGTCACTGTTTCCCAGACACCCAGCCTCGGGGGCCCTCATTAATAATGGTTCAATGGATAAGTAAATGCATAATTTGTAATGGTATTGGTTTAGTTAGGGTATTTTCAAGTGGAAGCAATAGAAAACCTTGGTTTAAATTAGCTAAAAAATTTCAGCAGTTTTTCATTTCACAAAACAGGGAGAGCAGCTCCAGGGTTGACTGATTCAGCTTTGTGTGTCTCTGCTCTGTGGACCTTGACCTCAGCCTCATCCTGGGCTGGCGTGCAGCCGTGCCGGCATTCCCTGTCCACCCAGCCATGGGAGCAGGCACCATCTCTCTCTCATTTTTCCTTCTCCCTTATATCCCCCTCACTCCTCAAAATTGAGAGAACTTTCCCCACAAGCCACTTAGTATACTTTCCCTCTCATCTTGTGGGGCAAACAGGGCAGCAACTCCTTCCAGAGCCAATCAGGGGACAGGAGTATATTTATTATTATTGTTATTGTTATTGCTATTATTAGCACCAGGGATTGAACCCAGGAGCATTCTACCTTTGAACTACACCCCCAGACCTTTTTTTTTTATTTTTTGTTTTGAAACAGGTCTTGCTAGGTTACTGAGAGTCTCATCAAGTTGCTGAGGCTGGCCTTGAACCTGTGATCCTCTTGTCTCAGCCTCCCAAGTACTGGGATGACTGACGTGTGCCACCATGACTGGCTCAGGAAGTATATTTAAATCACTTGGTCTCTCTCTCCTCTGGAGCTGGGGCAGGTCAGCTTGCCCCAGGCACCTGGCTGCAAGGGTGTGAGGAAGAAACCTGAGTGATTCTTTCGGAAAAGAAGAAGAAGGGAATTGTATGGAACCAACATCATCATTCTGGCGAGATGCCACATAATAATAATGAAGTAGAAGTTTATTGATAAGTTGTGTGAATTCTGAATATGTGAGAAAATAAAACCAACCAATCAACCAAATGAACAAACTCCAAAACTAGCAACAACAACAACAAAACAAAAGTAAGTGCTTTTGATGCCTCTGGATATTCTAGATAGGGCAATTATCCCAAGTGTCAAGTTAGTCTCTCCAACCACAGAGTACTTTTACTGTGAATTTAAGATCACTTGGGCAGTACTTGGGAGGCTGAGACCGTAGGATTCTGGGGCCAGACTCAGGTAAGGAGGTAAGGAGGCCCTCAGCAACCTAGAGAAACCCTGTTTCAAAATAAAAAATAAAACAGGGCTGCGGGTGTAACTCGGAGGTAGAATGCTCCTGGGTTCAATCTCCAGTACCACAGGGAAAAAATAGCTTAGGAAAAATAATTGTGAATTTCTCCTGAAGATTATTTAGTGACTATTTCTTGACCAGTGTGTGGAAAGACCTGAGTTTGAAGTGGAAAAGTCATGATGAATACATGGATGGCTTGTCCCAGTTCATCAGGAAAGGAGGAGAGACACCAACAGTGGTGGAAGGTCAGTTGGGTATGCACAGTAAGGATAATGCATTCCATTCTCCTAAGAGTTCTACACAGTAGTCATTGATGTCCTCGGTGGCAGATGATTCTGTCACCAATATCTGGTTTTCCCTCCCTCCCTTCCTTCCTTTCTCCCTCCCTCTATCTTTCCTTCCTTTCTTTCTTTGGGTTGAAACTAGGGTCATTCAACCTCTGAGCTACATCCCCAACCATTTTTTATTTTTAATTTTGAATCAGAGTCTCACTACGTTGCTGAGAGTCTCGCTATTGCTGAGGCTGGTCTTGTACTTGCAATCCTCCTATCACAGCCTCCCAAATACTGGGATTGCAGGTGTGCACCACCACTCCTGGTCTCCTCTCTTTTTGAGTACATGGAAGGCTGCACTTCCCAGGCCCACTGAGGCTGAGTCTGTGACTAGAAATGACATAGGTCACTTCTGTGTTGGTTAATGCCTTATGCGAGGAAAAGCCCCGCTCTCTCTTCCCCTGCTATAGCACAGGGAGTTTCATGGGTTCCAGATGATATAGCTGCAAGAGGGGAGGCCTCCATCAGCCTGGGTCCCCAGGTGACTGTGTGGAGCAGAGCTTCCTGTATGCCTGCAATGCATGTGCAGTATGAGTGGAAAACTTACATATATATGCATATATATATATATATACATATTATACATATATACATATAAAATATATGTATTCATTTACCTTTCACACTAAGCTCACGAGGTAAGTCTTAGTAAATTTCTCTCTGTATGTCTGATTCTTCCTTCTGTTAAAAAAATAGTGATTGATGTTCTAGGATATGTCAGGCCCTGCTCTGGTTGCTGGGATACCATATGTCAGGCCCTGCTCTGGTTGCTGGGGACACCATGGTGGTTGACCCAAGAACTGGCAAGATTCAATGACTCACAATAGGAAGAATTAGGGGCTCACCATAACCAATAGGAAGAACGGGAATCTGAACACAGCTTGTCTGATTTTAAAGGGTATACACTAGAGGGCTAAGAGAACTACACAAATATCATTAACTGCAACAGCCAAAGAGGTCAGGGAAGGTGGTCTAGACTTTGTCCTCAAAATATGCCTACAGCTGAATTTTTTTAACGTGCTTTTATTGGTGCATTGGAGCCTTACATCACAGTGAATATCTATTTGATGTTAACATACATGCACACAGCTCTTAGTGTCCCCCCTGGTTCCCCCCACCCGTATGAAGTACCGAGAATGATGTTGGTTTATTCTCACATGTACATATTGTTTATGATAGTAATTCCACTGATTCGCTTCTTTCTTGCCCTTCTCCTTCCCTTGTACCACTTCCCTTGCCCCGCTGAGGGTTCTCCATTATCAACCGGAGTCCCTTGTGTGTCCCCACTACTCCCTAGGTTGCACATATTAATGAAAACATATGTCCCTTCTTTTTTCGTGATTGTCTGATCTCACTTACCATAATGTTCTCCAGATCCTTCCACTTTCTTGCAAATGATGTTATTTTGTTCTTTATTGCTGAGTAGAATTCCATTGTGTGTATTTACCTGCAGCTGAATTTTTAAAAAGGCCACAGGGATGCAGAAGTGGAGGGCAAAGTCACTTCCAACTGGGGTTACCAGCCAAGGTTTCAGGTGAGGGAGTCACCTGAGCTTCGTAGGATGGACAGGATTTAACTATAGGCTGAGCGAAAGAGCGTAGATGCTCCAAATGCCTTTGGAGGCAACGTTTAAAATGCTGTCGGCTGCAGTGTGGCTTTGCACTGAGAATAAGTGGGTGATCTGGACAGAAAAAAGACCATGGGACTGTGGATATTAGAGCAGATAGCAACCTCAGAGCTCGTCCTATCTAGGGAGGTCAAAGGACATTGATCTCATGGGTTAACACTGCTCTATTGGAAGTGACAGAGATGATTTTGAAGCTCATTAGTGCTCAGAGGGAAAAGCTAAAGATAATTAATAGTGAATTCCAAGGGCACTTACTGCAGGCGAGTGGTGGGCTTGAATGCCATTCATTTGGCATCTTTCGTCTTGTCTACTCACTTCATTTCACATTCGAGGGAACTAAGGTCTGGGGAGGGGAAGCAACTCTTCCAAGAGAATTATAGTCCAGAGAAGGAAAGCAGTTCTTCCCAGGTCACACAGTGGGAATGGGGCACAACTGCAACTAGAACAAAGAACACCTGATCCCTCTGCCCCCCCCCCCACCATACTCTTTTTCTCCATGAGAGGCATCTGGAAAACCTAGTGCATTTGAATGGTCATCTAAGCTAGAGGGAAGCTCTGCATGTGTTTCAGCAGGGAGATTGCACTAACAGGATGTAATCCATGCGCTGGGCAGAGCATGATGTGGAAAGCAGAGGCAGGAGGAAAGTTGAGGTAAATTCCGTAGCATACTCAGGACTCATGGAACAAGACCTGCCTTAGGGCAGTGGAGGTAATAAGGATTGACAGGTGTGATTCCAACAGAGGAGGGATATTTCTTATTGTCACTAACAACTCTGACAATACTGTTCATCATAAACAGGATCAAATCACTCTTCTGTAAAGTGATGTTGAAAAGAACATTTCCCCTAGAAAGCCCAGACTAATCCCATGTTTAAACAATCCTCAGATGCTGTATTCCAGGCTAAAGTTGCCTGTTTCTCCAAGTGCCAATACCCATATGAAAACTAAAATAAAAAAGGCCTAGCATCTGAATGTTTGGTCTATAGGACGCCAAGCATCCAATGTAGCTGATTCAGAGGCGAGAAAAGATCATGTGCTGCTGACCACTGGCGTGGGCATTTCGTAAATTCCACCAGGACTCTGAAAAGTTTGGGTGTGTAGGACACGTTACCCAGGCAACACTTATTTGAATACTTTTGGCAAGTCCACTTTGCTTGACAAGGAGACGAAGCCTAGAAAACGCCCTCTCTCATTCAAGTACGCAGATTAGAATAACGAGTGGTCTACATAATAGCGGTCTTACGTAATGCAGAATAGCAGCCTATACCACAGCAATTATAGTGGCATGGAGCACTGGCTCTCCAGGACATTTTGAAATATTTTCTAAAAACTGTTTGCAATTGGTAAGCCTGAGCTAGAGAACGACAGTGCATGGAAGAAGGGAATCTGATCCCATGTGATCTTGGGGGAATCTGCATTTGGGCTTACGCATCTTTAAAATGGTACCTGGTCGGTAGGTACTCAATATCAACTTTCATCCCATGGTTTCGAGACAGAGCTTAAAGCCCCAGAGGCAACTCGAGTGAGCTTTGTTTCACCCGACAAAAATCAAGTCATAGGTAAGCTCGGAAACATTAACTAACGTGCCCAGTGCCACCCAACTAGCAAGGGGTGGCATCCAGCTTTGAACCTGTGCCTCTTGGCTCTGAGGTCCATGTACTTTTCACCACTCCATAATAATGAGCGTATTATGTATATTACCATTTCTTCTTAGCGGGCTATAATTTTGGCAGTCTATACTGGATTTGACTTTCCACTGCGGCTTAGGCAACAGTTACCACCACTGAGTGTTTTTAACTGACCGAATAGATTTTTATTGAGAAACGAATGGAGACCAGCTCCTGAGAAATGGGCTGAACTGTACAGTGTGAGGCCCCAAGAAGAACCTGGCATCACAACTATTTTCTTTTTTTTTCTTTCCAAAGATTAGGAATTTATTTATTTTTAATTTTTTAAAATTTATATCCATTTACTGGTAATCACAACTATTTTCAATCTGTCACCTGGCAGGCAATTTTCCACATTAGAGGGACTGTGCTCTTTTCAAATGAAGAGACTTTCAAAGCTTCCAGATGGCCACTGTTAAGAAAGCTGTGTTCCTGATTGTTCATTCTTTTCATTTTAATTCATGTGTTTGTTCATTTTTTTTTTTTTTTGCAGTACCGGAGATTGAACCCAGAGGAATTCTACCTCCGAGCTCCACCCCCAGCCTCTTTTTTATTCTTTATATTGAAACAGGGTCTCACTAAGTTGCGGAGGGACTCACTAAGTAACTGAGGCTGGCCGCGAACCCGGATCCTCCGGTCTCAGCCTCCCAAGTACTGGGATTACAAGCATGCACCACCACGCCCGGCTCTGCGTTTGTTTATTTGCTCATTCATCTACCCTTTAAACATGAATTGTATACCAGGTACTATGTATGCAAAGAGCTGGAGAATAAGAGGTGAGATATATAACCCTAACCCTCAAGACACCCACACAGTGGGAAGAAATGAGCAAACCAACAATGAAGCACAAGAACAGATACCATGGAGATGGGCAGGGTATTATGGGACGTTCAGAATGGGCATCTGACTGAGGCCAAGGAGCAGGGAAATGGGCAGAGAAGGATTCTCAGAGGATCCATTGCTTAAGCTGAGATGCAAAGTATGATGGGAGATCACCTGGGGGTACAGAGAGTGGGGTGCAAGGAAGGTCTTTCTGAGCCAAGGGAGCAGTGGGGCTGTAAAGGTGCTGGGAGGGGCAGCCTGGTGAGGAGAGTGTGTGACCAGAGCAGAGGGGAATAAAAACACTAGGCTGGAGGTACAGATGGATGACACATTACGAGAGGCCCTGGAGTCCACATTTTTACTGTTTGATTCACAGGGTGGAATACTTTTTACATCAAAATCATGCCTACCACTGCTGATCACGATTTGTTCAAATATTGTGATGTATACAAATGCCCCCACACACACCACAACACATCAGGTTATGCTGAGTAAAGAATAATAAATAAAGGCTGTTCTACATGTCTAGATGCTTTTTTCTTCATTGCTCAGAGTTGGCCCTCATTCATAAAAGTTGTGTGATTGCTTGGCCTGCTCTCTGGGAACAGTGGGTTAATATTCACAGGCATCAGAAGAGAAGGCAAATGGTATTAGGCAGGGCTAGATGGACAAGTTCCTACCAATGGCCAGGCCTCACAGCACTATGGTGCTATCTCTCATCCTGCAAAGATGTCATCAGGACAAATGGCTTCTAAATTTCGAGTTGTAAGCTACCTCTGAGCTGCTTGGTCAGCAGACACCTGCTGTCCAAGAGTATATCTTTCCAAGGGAATGTAGGTGTGGAGGATGAAGCCTAGTGAAAGTAGCCATAGGTCATGGACGAAGACCAGAGATTTGTGTGTTGAGAAAATGTGAACCATAGAATCATAAACTAAGAGAGCTGGAAGTTTTAAGAAACAAGTTAAACATCTCAGGAGCCAACCAGGGCTTTCTGCATCACTGCATGACTATTACTTGCTTCATGTATTGCTCAAGGCTGGACAGCGTTGAGCCTAAACAGTGGCCGGAATCCAAGAGCAAATCTGTATGTGCAGTGGAGGTAATAACAAGTCATTTATGTTTGGCTCCATTCTTAGAAAAAAATCTCTCTGTAAACTTTTCTAGGCAAAATTGGCACCTCAGCTATAAAGTGGTTACCAGTTCTCATCTGTCAAGGTTTAAGTGTGTTTTTAACAATAGAGGGGAGAAACCTTGTTTATCTCTGCTTTGATAAACTCAACCAGAAAATTTGGAACGTGAAATATCTCTGTGAATTTTCCTGAGTGATTACTCCATTTTTGCTAAAAGTGTTACAGACGCAATGGGTGTTTGTCAATTGATATGTCCACTCATTTGTGCTTACAGCATACATGCATGAGCTAAATTGGTTCCCCTCAAACAAATTCATATGTTGAAGTCCTAACTACCCATATTTGAGAATACAGTCATCCCTTGGAATCTGCAGGGAATTGGTTCCAGGACCCCTGTGGACATCAACATCTGTGGATGCTCAAGTCCTTTATACAAAATGGTGTCATGGTTTCGATATAGAATGTCTCCTGGAGAGTTCATGCATTTATGTTCAGAGTTGATATAATTAAGTCAGGAGGTTTGTAATCTCATCAGTGGATAAATCTAATGGATTTGCTGGGTGGTAACCTAAGCAGGTGGGGTGTGGTCTTGAGGACTGTGCTTGTATCTTTGAATCTACGTGTTTGTTTCCTCTTGCTTCCGGCCTCTGTGATGTGAGAGCAGAGCCCTTGCTCTCTCCCTCTCTCTCTGCCTCCCACTGCCATGCCCTGAGCTCCTCTGATGTAAACTGGCCTAACATGGATGGAACCCCTGAAATCTCCAGAAGTGTGAGCAAATAAATCCTCTTTCCTCTAAGTTATGGTGGCCAGTTGTTTTGGATTATAGCAGTGAAAATGCTGACTGAAACAAATGGTAGAGTATTTGCATATAATCTATGCACATTTTCCTGTACATGTTAAATCATCTCTAGATTAGTTTCAATACCTAATACAATGCGATGCAGTGTAGATAGTTATTATACTGTATTGTTTAGGGAATAATAACAAGAAAAAGGGTCATTACCTACTCAATGCAGATGAATTTTTTTTCCAAATATTTTCCATCTGAGGTTGGTTGAGTCTGTGGATGTGGAATTTGTGGATATGGAGGGCAGGACTATAGAACTATATTTGGATAAGTAAGTGGAACCAGGATAAAAATAATGATAGAAACTTATTCATGGTGCAGACCAATGAGGCTGCTAAATGCTTTCTCCTGCACAGATCTGTGTTGTTGACTTCATCCTGGGTTTTTGCAAGCATGCTTGTCCAGCTTTCCCAGAGATTCTGAGATCTATCCCAACCCTTCTATAAATTGTTTTCTCTTACATGAGGAAAGCAAATTTTCTGTAGCTTGCAAGCAATTGTTTTTCTAATTCAGTCCATGCAATTTTTTCTAGTGAAATATAAAAGTTAATAAAATTTGTATTTTGTGTTTCATTCCTATCAATCTGAATTTCATTATAATGTGTGATTGCAATGCACCAATAAAAGTATATTGAAAAAAAATTAAATTTCCCTTTTGCACTTCTCTTTTATTCTCCTATGTAGGTTTCCTTCATCATTCAATACATGTTTACCTAGCGTATGTGTCAGATATTGTGTTGGTGAACTCATCTAACTAGATGTTGAAAGATGCTGTGGGTAATCGGAAGAATTACGGAATACTTAGAAGTTAGTTACTTCATTTGTTATTAAACTACATTATGTAGAGGCTGTGTCGATCGATACCAACAGCTTAAATTAAGCAAGTGTAAAACCCCATTTAAATTTAGAGAATTTTAAGTGAGAAAGTGTTTTCTAAGTACCTATCGTATATACAGTTTCATATCAATTAATACAGAGTGGGGTACAAAAGACAGACAGAGATCTTCTTCCCATTAGGCACTTACTAGTGCCTCCTCAGATACATTGAACAGTTAACAAACAGAAATAAGTTCTACATCGAACACCAAACCTTAAGAAAATAAGAAAGTCTTTCTGAATCCTCTACACCCTGAGGATGCTACTGCAGGAGGATCTGTTGTGTTTACACTGTGATGCACTCTTTAATGTCTGATCTCATTTAACTTCTCACAGCAAACCTCTTCAGTGGGCACTATTATAATCCTCATTATATGGAGGAGGAAATTGATCTTGAATGAGGCTAGGAACTTCCCAGCATCCTTTGTCGTCCTTAAAGTGACAGTCCAATGTCCTCTAATTATATTTGCCTGTGGCCACCACCACCATCTCAAGGAGTTGAGACCGGTAGAATCCTCTCATCCCCTCAAAACAGGTAACAAAATAGAACAAACAACCTCAACCCCTCCCGGCGCCCCAGGATCCAATGAAGTTAGAACTTGTACATCATATGCCATGACTCTGGCCCTCTCCTGCCTGGGTTTAGACCTTGGTTTTACTGGATCATTCCATCCTCACCTTCAAGGCATCAATTCGCAGCCTGGGGGTGGGGGGTGAGCTTCAGTAGCAGGCTACCCAGAACAGAATTTCAGAATAAATCAATAGGTGTCTTTCTTGGAATTCATTGCAAAGGGAGTTTATGCTTATCATTACTTGGCTCCTAGACTCATTTAAAGGAGGCCAATCGGCAACTCTCATCTCTTATAAAAGTTTCCATAAGACAAAACATAAGGACTCTGTTCCATTTTTCACTGCGATTCTTTATCTCTTATGAACATCAGTAATCAAAGTGGCATTTACGAGCTTGGCAAATGAATAACTCTTTACTTTCCCACAAGTTCAGTTGTAGGCATCAAGCTCTCCTAAAGTTTCCATAGCAAACAGACAGCTGAGTATTGTGTGAAAGAGAGAGAGAGAGAGAGAGAGAGAGAGAGAGAGAGAGAAAGAAAGAAAGAAAGAAAGAAAGAAAGAAAGAAAGAAAGAAAGGCTAGCTACAGGGAAAAACAGTAGAACAAGGACCACACTGATCCTATATTAGTTTTCTATGACTTGTAGAGTTTGTAATTTTTATCATTTACCTTTCTCCCCACTACACCAATTCCTAGGGGAAGGTTCATTTTTTATTCATTCTGAAAGTTTACCATCAATCATCCTCTTAAAGAGCTTGCCAGAAACTTGGACAGAACCTCATAATAAAATTGCACAGACAGAGGACTAATTGATTTCTATAAATAATGTTTAGCTGTAAAGATATGAAAGGTGGTTAGAACCACATGTATTAATCTCCCTCTCGCTCCATCTGCGTCTGCAAAAGCTGACTGTACCTTGACAAAGTACCCTGACTATTTTGCCCTGCAAACACACGGCAGGAGATTAACACCAGATGGCCCACTCCTCCCATCTCCCTGCCCTGCCCTCCAGCCCTGGCCCCCACCTCCTCGGACCAAATCTTCTAATCACTCTCTCCCCACCTTCAGCAGTTTATATTCTATAATTTAAAGATTTTACTTCCATTGCCGTCCCTGCTCTGACAACATGTGGAGAAGCTGACTGCCCCACCCCATTTCTCTCTGCCCCTCCACCACCTTTCTGTCCAGAAAACAAAGATACAACGCAAACTCCCAATGCAAACGCATTTAATCAGACTGCAAGACTGACAATGTTCCAGAAAAAAGCAGGAGCTCCTGGTGCTCAGCTATTATTAATGTGTGTGTCTTGGCAAGGGGGAGGTTAGGGGTTAGGGTGTGTCTCTGATGGACGCCCTCACACATCACTAGCTCTAATCACATGGCACAGAAACGCTCAGCAGTTACTCCTCATCGACATTATGTAAGATGGGAGCAAAATTGTACTGGGGGAAACATACCCAAGCTGGACAAAGATAATGCTATCAATTTTATATTTATTTAAGAATAGCTGAAGACATTTTTGAGAACTTGCAGAACTGCCATCTGCTGGGGCAACTGTGATGTACTGTAGTAAAAAACCAAGCAGGGAGAGGCCTGTGCTGTGTGGTCGATGTCCAACTCTAAATTATGGATATCAGGTCATTACAGGCTCAAAGGCTTGATTCATAAGGACACCATCTCAGCCAGTTCCGTCAATCAGCTGGTTCTAATCCCAACTAAACACAAAACAAAATGTCACACTTCACATCGAATATCACTTTATGGCTATAGATTAAATACGAAGTGAATATTTTCACTCGGGGGAGAGAGGGAAAACTGTCACACTAGACAGATTCCAACAAAATTGGCCTATTTCTTCTTACGTTTTTTTCCCTAGATCGCTCCTAGATGGTGGTAGATAGATATTTTCCATAAATAAGAGTGCTGCTAGGGAATCTTTTTAATGGAGCAACACTAATGACTAAATCGATTTAAATAAAGCAATGCCACATTGGTTTACCTCTGATCGCATTAAATATTCCTGATGACTATCATACTCGAAATATGGTCATAATTTTAAAATCTCTCACAAATACCTTCTTTTTCTGTAGCTCTTCATGCGAGTCAGATCAAACTTTCTCAAAGCTTTTATTTTAGGGGGAAAATGCATGCTGTGTTTCGTAATTTTAAGTCTCGGTAAAGTTAACCACACTTGTAAAAAATCATTTATTTTTAGCATGGGCTCCTTCTATAACATTCCCTTCCTCTCCACACGCTGGCTGGTGTCTGTCTTTACCCCCTTGAATCTGGGGCTCAATTCATTTCAGTGAAGGTTGAAGTTATTCTAGCTCCTCTTGCTTTGCCTAGAGTCTCCAATGCTTTAATAAAGGTGACTAGCTTTCAGACCAGCCAGAAGGGTTTTAGACTTGTTGGTCTTCTCTTATATTTCTACTGACCATTTCTGTGATGGCCATAAACTTAACTAAGCACCACTACAGAAGAAAACAAAGAGAAGGGGAATAGTTGATTGAGCCCGCGACAGTTTTCTATATTAAAAGGTCTTGAGAGTGAAGGACCAACCTGTGTTGAGATTCAGTTATCACTCTGCCTGACCTTACAGTTACTCAACTACTTCTAGGAATTAGGCAAGATAACCTTCGGGTGCATGGGTGGGTAGGGCAGTCGCTCAGGCTGCGGATTAGCTAGGGCGTTAGTGCACCGTGTGACCTATCCAACCCTCAATCCATGCTCTCAAATGACCGAAGCATTCCAAGCAAGCGCGAAATGAGCACATCTGTTTGTTGGATCAGTGGAAGGAGCCCATGGAGCTCTGAGACACCATGGTCGATGGGTCTGGTGGATTATTTAGCATTCCAGAAAGCTGGTGTGTTCTCCATGTAGGCTGCTTGGAAAGTTAAGAGTGCCAGGAAATACAGGGCACTGCATTTATATTACCTGGAGTTGAAGGACTGTGTAACCCAGTTTCCACTGCTAACAGCAATGAGCTCAAGTCTGAAACTGGGAGTCAAGAAAGGCACCTAAGGGTGAAAGGAAAAGTTTGCATTCTACACATCCAATCAAGGGCAGCCTCTGCTGGGTCCTGACCTATGTCTGTACACCTATCCATGTGTGCTGTAACACTAGACTAAAATCTTGGAGTAGCTCAACAGTTACTTGCAGGGATTGGATGCATCAGTAGCCTTACAGGCTGCAGGGTCTTTATAAAAGGGACCATTTAAGTGCATTCATGGGAACTTGGAGGCCAAAGAGACTGAAGCTATCCCATGTGCTTCTTGAGTGTTAGGTGGAGAAATGGTCCCTGGTGAGACATCACAGTCTCCACTCACCCTTCAGGTCTTGAGCGAGGAAGGAGGAGCCTTCAGATAGACCCATGAGCCTTGGAGCTGTGGTCTCTGAGAATAAGAAAGTATCATCTCCCGGTGTGCTGGCGACAGTCATGTGGGTTTTTTTTTTTTTTTTTTTTTTTTT
>PVJS01035620.1:0-20900 GCA_004027185.1 Glis glis | reverse complement strand
AAAAAAAAAAAAAAAAAAAAAAATGTTCACCAGCAGGACAGGATATCAAATAAAGGAAACTTACTGGGAGGTAAAATGCTTCAGACATCTGAGAGGCTAACAGGAAGTGGTAATTTACAAAGACTATGGAATCAGCTTTTGCTGGGGTCACTATGAATTGGGGGAAAAATTTTAAAATGAGAATGATTTGAGGTGACATATCAAAGACAACAGACCTCTGGAGAACGTGAAGAGAGGCTCATATTCTGTAGTCAGAGCAGAAAGAACTGAGGATCAGGCCCAAGACATAATTATCAGGCAGCAGATCCCCTCCCCCGCAAAACAAAAAAACCTAAATGCACAGTATTAAATGCTCAACCCTGGCAAGTCAGCTATTCCAAAGTCAGGATGCTGACCAGGAAAAATAGACTCTGAGTCTTAAGTTAGGGATGTGAAAATGTTGAAACCCCAAATCACCTGAACCCTGTGGGCCCTCAGAAGAGGCCCGCTCATCCTTCACCTGTGGACGTTACAGGAGCTTCTACCTCTTAGGACACGCGAGTCCTCATCAGGACTTATCCCCACCTTCCCTCCTGGCTACCAGAACAGGAACTAGTCTCAGGGGAGGACGTAATGACCCAAAGGGGCACGGGGAAGGCTTTAACAGTGCTGACAATGAGCAACATTCACCCAGAGGGTCATGTGGGTGTGTTCCCTCAATAAACCAAAGTTTACTGAGCTGGACACTTAAATATACTGTACAGTTTTTTGTCTGTTACACTTCAATAGAAAGTTTTTTATAAAAGCAATTAAATTCAATTTATATTTTTGAAGAAAAGTGCTTTATTAAGAAACTTTCACAATATTGTGACATATTCACATTCATATATATCTATGTCTATCTTTATCACTATATCTACATAGTAAGCCAGATACCACAGTAATTAAAAACATTCCTTATTAGAAATGTTAACTGTAGAGAAACCAATGAAACTTTAATATTGTATATTAAGTGACTAATGACAAATATGATTGACTTGTAGAACTTCTTTATATTTGCATAAATCAATATACTTAACCACTGCACAGATGAAAATAAAAGAAGATACCAAGTCTAGATTACTGTGTGCCAAGCAACAGCCTAAGTGGCTTGTCTATATTATGCAATTCTCTTATTAGTCTTTATAAATTTCTGCACTGAACAAATACACCTGTCAAGCATTGTTCTAGGCTAGAGGAGACTGAGTAGTACAAAAAAAGTCCAAGTCCTCCCCACCCACAAGGGTTCTAACACTGTCCCCAAGAGGAAACCGAGGCTTACTCAGGTAACGTTACCTGTGGGACCCACGGCCACTGTGGCAGACACTAGATAGACCAACCCACATCCTATCACAACCTCTTCCTTTCATGTCTCCACCAGAGACTAATTATTTACCTCCCCGCTGCTTTTCAGCTAAAACTGACCACAGTCTCGATTACTCCATAAGACATAAGCAAAAATCTCTTGTCCCAATAAAATTTGCCTTTCTCTCTTTTTGCTCCCTGCCAACAAGGTAGATGGGATCCTCAAGCTTAAGGAGCCATGTTTGTTCATGATAAAAAGGCCCAAGAATGGCAGAGACGCCAGCCCTGACCTCGGTGAACACTGTATCATCACTGAAAATCTAGAATTAGATGGCCAGCAGTCATCTATCTCTAAATTTCTGTCACGTGAGAAAAATAATCCTGCCTGTGCCCTTTCCTAAAGGTAAATGTATTCCTAACAGATGTGTCACACAACTAGTAAGTGGAGAGCCAAGATTTGAAAACAGGTCTATCTCCCTCCAAAGTACCAAATTGAGTAATTTTTCTATGGAAGTTTATTCCAAATTGTAAATATATACATTTTTCACAGAAAAGTGCTTATTCCAAAGCCGGATTACTACAACATGTAGTAAAATCAAGATTAGTCGCTCAAAAACTCTGTTCTCTTCTCTTGCTTTCCTCTACCACTGAGCTATATCTCTAGTCCTTTTTATTTTAGTTTAAGACAAGGTCTCATTAAATTTCCCAGGCTGGCCTCAAACCTGCAATCCTCCTGCTGGAATTACAGATGTGTATTCCCAGACCCCACTTTCTTGAATTTTTTACTTCACTGTTGTGCTAAATACTCTTGTAATGAGCCTTCCTGGCCTTTCAATACAGCTTTGTCGACATTAGTCTGCAAACAGTAATGTCCTTGGAGTTCCTCAGAAGCATTAAGCTTAAAAACATTAAACTTTACAATTTTCCTAGAATATAAGAATGAATGCGTCTGAATCATTTTCAATTGGTAAACTACTAACTTTATTTTAATCTTTACATTAAGACCTAAATCTGAGAAGAAAAATGTCTTCTGGTAACAGAAACAGTAATTGAATATATATCTATAGATAGATACCTTTCATTGAAACACATAGATCACTGAAAGACAATTATTTTCCTTCCTTAAATATGGTAGATTAAAAAATATCTTTTTCAAATAAAAATTACTAGCTCATATTCGGGTTAAATTTCAAAATCAAATTATAATTTCATTTTAAAGAGTTAAATTGGTATCTTCTATTTACATTACAAAAACCAGTTCAAGTCAATGGGGGGAATAAGATCAAAATGGGCAATTTTCTAGAATCCTCTAAAATGAGCATCCATAATATAGTACGTTCTTCTTAATCACATGTACATGACAAAACAGTATGTGTGCTCTTGTGGAGAGTCAAGAGGTTTGATTCAAAACATTTCAAATGCTTTAACTGCACTAGGCCCTAGGGGACAGTAACAATTCCCTGTGTCCTTAGTCTACTGAAAATTACAGACCTGTTATTTATGGTATATACATCCACAAGTGCTCTGGAAGTACGTAAGTCCTTTAACTGAGTGGAAGCAGAGATGGTGGTGATGTTGCCGAAGCCCCAAAGGCTTCCTGCTAACGGACCTGCAATTCTTCTGTCTTTCCCTTTCTTGCAGCTACTCTCCACTGACTATCAACAGCAAACACCAAAATTATTATCTCAGGTCCCTAAACATCTCCCTCTGAATTTCCTATAGACACCATAAAATTTAATATCCAAATGTGAACTAAACTTTTTCCCCACAAATTGTCTCCAGTTACTTTCCACTTGAGCTAGCCAATACCACCACTGGCCTGGTCCCTACTACAGAAACCTTGGAGTAATCTTTCATGCAACCCTGTATCCCCCACATCCAATCAGTTTCCATTCCCTACTAATAAATTTAAAAGAAAAGAGCATAAATAAAGGAATAGAAAACAAAGGCAGTAAGAGTCAACAAAAGTAAAGATGTTTCTTTAAAAAAAAAATAATGGACAAACCTAAAGCAAAAGTGACCAAGAAAAAAGGAGAAAAGGCAAAAATAAATAATATGATGAGGGGAAATTATAAATCCAGCAGAAGAGATGTAGAGGGAAGGAGAAAAGAGAAAATAGAAAAAAAATTAACTTATGTCTTAAATCTGAAAACTTAGATGAAGTGGGCAATTTCCTGGAAAAGTGTGTGTGTGTGTGTCTAAAAAAGATACAAAGAAAAAGGGGCCAGCCAGGGGCAGTGTTTCATGGCTATAATCTCAGGATTTGGGAGGCTAAAACAGGAGGATTGCGGATTAGAGGCCATTGTGTAGTAATTTATGGAGACCCTGTTTCAAACTAAAACAGTGAAATAGGGCTGGGGATATAACTCAGAGGTAGAAGGCCATTGGGTTCAATCCTCAGTAGAGGAAGGAAGGAAGGAAAGAAAGAAAGGAGGGAGAGGGAGGAAGGGGAGGGGAGAGCACTAAAAATAGTCAAGAAGTTTTTTAAAAACACCACCAAATACACACCAAGACTTACTGAAAGTACAACTAAAACAAGACAAGAGACCATTGGAACAACAAAAGAGCCCAGAAACACAATTACGAATGCATGAAAACTTTGATAGAATAAGCATTATAAATAAGTAAGGAAATATGGGCTATTCAATGAATTATACAGGGACAATTGATTTTCCTTTACTTTAAATTGATAAATACATACGCACAGACATATATGCATACATAAACAATGGATTACTGACTTGCATTACACAGAGTAGATTAAAAAACTAAACGTGTAAAGTAAAATTTTACAATTTTTTTTTGTGGAACTGGGGATTGAACCCAGGGGCGTTCTACATCTGAGCCACATCCCCAGCACTATTTTTTTATTCTTTATTTTGAAACAGGGTCTCACTAAGTTGCAAAGGGCCTCACTAAGTAGCTGAGGCTGGCCGCAAACCCAGATCCTCCAATCTCAGCCTCCCAAGTACTGGGATTACAAGCATGCGCCACCATGCCCAGGTCATGTTCAAATGAGCATTTGGAAAATGTTCTACCTCAGTACAAATCAAGAGATACAAATTAAAGTAAATAGGGTACCACTCCATACCCATCAGATAGGCTAAAAAAAAATAAATCCTGGCAAAATAAAGTCAATTGGAATTCACATATACCACAGGTAGGAATATTTGAAGGAGAATGTCCCTACAACCTATCCATTCCTCTTATAGTTAAAAAAAAAAAATTCAGTCATGTGCATAAAGACATGCACAAAAAAGTTCAGGCCAGCACCTAACAGCAGCAGGGTGGGAAGAGAGTCTACCTCTGCCAAGAAGCTCAGGGACTGACCGCCTGGGACCACCATATGTGCTACATGCCCAGTGTATGGGTTCCTAGTCCAGTGAGTTAAAGTGATTCGTACACTTAAATGTTGATCTCTGTTACTACTGCTTACTTTTAAAACTGCAAAAATATAAAAATGATACCATGAGATACACCAAGGAAAACAGCAGCAAAGCCACCAAACAAAATACTTCATAAAATCATCCCTTTACTAATAAAATGCACTGCAAAATCCTTCTACTGGCTTACAAAAGCCAAGATTCTAATAGGATTCTAACAAATTCCATTTGTTGGAAATAAAACAAAAATTATCAGCCTTCTTTTCCTGGGCCAATCTCCTAATAAATAGTGGAAATAAAGAACAAAACAACATATTTCTAGGAAAGAATACTACATTTCTAAATCTGTAATTCCAGTAGCAATTGCTTGGTTATAAGTAGTTATAAATTTAAGAGTGCAAATGAGTGAGCTGGGCCCAGAATGGGTCACAGATTTTTTTTTTTTTTTTTTGGTGGTACTGGGGATTGAACCTAGGGGCATTCTAGCTCCGAGATACACTCCCAGCCCTATTTTTATGTTTTTATTTCGAAACAGGGTCTTACTAAGTTGCAGAGGGCCTCATGAGGTTGCTGAGGCTGGACACAAACCTGAGATCCTCCTGTCTCAACCTCCTAAGTACTGGAATTACAAGCGTGCACCACCACACCCTGCTGGGTCACAGATTTTAAAAGACTTACAGGGGACTTTAGAGAGCATATCTCTAAATATACACAGAAACTCGTCATTTTTGTAAGATCTGATTAATACTGTTCAATTTTACTTAGTAAAACTTTATCTTTATTCTAACATTCCAGAAACAGGATATTCAAATTTAAGTCATCCAAAAGCATTAAAGAATAATACTGGCATAAAAATTCTACCACTCTGCCAGTTTGGGGTCGGTATGCTTGCTGTGTGAGAAAAATATCAGGGGTGGAGACGTAAGGAGATGAGGCATGCTGAAATGTAGAGGAGTCTCTGGGAATCTGTTATGTTTGTTATAACTGAAATATGGCAACGTGTTCCCGGGTGAATACCTAAAATGGACCAAAGGACAGGTTTTCACAGTGGATTTTGATGGCAGCTTTGACAGTGTTGGGGGAAATCCTCTGGATATTTTTTATATATCTTCAGTAACAGAAACAATATGGAAATAATAGTTTAATTTTCAAGTAAAATGCAAGTCCTTTTGGAAATGAAATGACTTGAGAGTACAGGAAAAAGCTATTCAAGGTATTGCATTCTTAAATTAACATTGGCTTTATATAGCAGTGCAAATTAACTGACCACAAAATAATGATCCTTTTCTTTTTGAAAACCACTGAAATCTACAGATAAGTTTCACTTTCAAATCAGTACACAAATTCTTTATTCTAACCTAACAACTTTTTGATGTCAATTAAATTCTATCTTAATTTATAACAGTTATTTTTTATTTATAATTTTGTAAAGTTGGTCATCTGAGGTTAGTAGCCATGCTGAGTATAATATCAAAAATAATAATTCCCTACAAGGAATGAATAAAATAACTTTAAACTATTGGTCCCAAAAGAACTCATATGTTTGAAACATAAAATGTGCCTTCATCTTAAAAGCCCTTAACAGTAATCTGAATGTTTAAAGAGGCCCGTAAGTGGGTCATGCAATATTTGTTCCCAGGCTGAGAATCTGTATACAAATTGTTCCCTGGAAAGAATTTTCAACCAAAAGTTATAAATACCGAAAGAAGGATTAATAATGGAAAGTCTGACCTAACACTAGCCTGACTACAGTATTTTACTCAGTAATAGCTACTACTTACTGTTCAGACTTCTCAGAATTAGAAAGAATCGTTAGTTCTTTTTACTTGAAAGTTGCAAATGTCTACTTTTTCTCCCAATGGTGTTTTAAACATAACATCAAATCATAAGGCATCCGATAATACAATTGGGAATTATGATATCAAAATTAAGCAAAAATAACAAAATTTTTACATGACTATTTCAAATAACATCCTTTTCCATTCTCTTTTCGTCTTAGTTCAGGCTGATATTCAAAATATGTAATAAGCCACATAGGAACTGCACTGAATGTTAACGCTGATGTGTTTCCTAAGCAAAGTGTTAACAGGATTGTGAAACCTCCAGGGAGTAATCATTTTACTGAAATATTCACTGGCATACAAATATTATTCATAACCTACAAATCATCATTTTCTACTCGCCCAAGCATATTTGGTTCAGGGTAGTAAAAGAAAGCAGATATGAGCACAAGGTCTGGCTCCACCATTTCCCACATTACCTGCCATCTGTCACTTAACTTCTCTGAGCATCAGTTTTCCTTCTGCAAAATGGAAATAATGACACTGTCGTGACCTACTTCACAAAGCAATCAAGATGACTCAGTGATATACACTGCCAAAGTACTTGATTAACTCTAAAAGAAGAACTCGAATGTAATATAGTACTGCCCTGCTATTTAATGTACAGTATGTGAAAGATACCTATACTTATAACATATTAGGTATTTTATAATACTAATAATGTCAGGAGAGCCAGACACCCCGAATGTTCCTGTAAGGCCTCACAGAGTACGCCAAACTGCAAAGTCTAACCATCCTCTGGCCCTCAGCCCTTTCTATAGCAAGTAGCACATGTCAAGGCAACCATGGTGTGACTTCAGGATAACTGCTCACTCCCTGGGCATGGTGACAGGCTTGCTTGCTATTTGCTCAAAAGGGCTGAGCCCCTACTCCTGCATTCCTCAGCTTTGACCCCACTCACTGCGAGGACAGCCACCAGCAAGGCACCTGTGAGCAAAAGAAGCCCCAGGGATGTTCAGATGCCCTGCTCTTCTCTGTGGCTGAATTAACTGTCTTGCTTTAATCAATACTCTCATCTCCTTCAACCACTTGTGGTGCTGTGGCATAGCCATGTGCTAAGCAGTCATTTCCTTTGAGCTTGGTCGCTCCTTGCATTTTCTATGAAGTTTGGGCTCCTCAAAAGAAAAGAAGGGAGGGGGAGGGGAGGGAAGGAGAGGGGGAGGGGAGGGAAGGAGAGGGGGAGGGGAAGGGGAAGGGGAAGGGACAGCAAGCAGTGTTCAGAGACAGATAGTGACTTCCTGGAATGTCCTCTCACAGGAGGCCCAGCCAGAAAGCCATAGAGATATGGCTATTAGAACAGGGGTTCCCAGGAGAGAGAGGGATGGGATCTGCCCTAAAGAAATTTGGTCCAAAAATTGAACTGTGGAAGCTTCAAAGCAGGCAACTGGTTGAAACCAAAGCTGGCCGGAATCAAAAGTGCCTCTAGAGCCAGGCGTGGTGGCGCACGCTTGTAATCCCAGTACTTTGGGAGGCTTGTAATCCCAGTACTTTGGGAGGTGGAGACCGGAGGATCCGGGTTCTCGGCCAGCCTCAGCTCTCTCTCTCTCTCTCATTACTGAGGCCCTCCGCAACTTTGTGAGACCTGGTTTCAAAATAAAGTATAAAAAATAGGGCCGGGGGTGTAGCACGGAGGTAGAACACCCCTGTGTTCAATCCCCGGTACCGCAAAAAAAAAAGTGCCTCTAGAGAGTGGATTTCTCCATGGAAATCGCTCCATCACTACTGGAGGAACTAAGAATCTGAGTGGAAATCTTAGAACAAATTACTCCTTCAGTACCTCCACTGCCTAACCCTGTGCCTCTGTACCGATTTGCTAGCCTTTAAAGAGAAAGGGGACCAGAGATGGGTCACAGTTTCTCCACCCACGGGAAGACTGGAGGAAGAAAGGGCAGAGTAGGAACTACACACTTGTAGGGCTCTTTGGGACACTAGGCTCACGTGGCTATCTGATCAGCTTTTCTTGAAGAGAAAAGGTCACATATTCAATTGGCTGGATTTAGAAGTAGAATAAAAGGAGGAATAGAAGTTACTGTGGTCATATAAGCGGGGCCACCTAGACCCTATCGTGCACCACTGTTGCTGCTCCCATTTCTGAATTGATGTTTGACACATATGGACTGTGAATATTCATTAATCCACGGGTACTTTCTCAGTTTGGAAGATCTGCTTGTAAAGAGGTGACAGCGGAAGCCGGGCGTGGTGGCACATGCTTGTAATCCCAGTACTTGGGAGGCTGAGACAGGAGGATCACAGGTTTGAAGCCAGCCTCAGCTACCTAGTGAGGCCCTCTGCAACTTCGTGAGACCGGGTTTCAAAATAAAGTACAAAAAATAGGGCCGGGGGTGTAGCTCGGAGGTAGACCGCCCCTGGGTTCAATCCCCGGTACCACAAAAAAAAAAAAAAGAGGTGACAGCGGGACAAGTGCATAATAGACCACTCAGAAGTCCCGCCCATGTTATACAAACACAACACGAATTCCAAGGAAGAAAAAGAAATCATAAATGTGACTGAGACCTTGAAAATGGCAAGAACTATTGAGATACATAGCCAGGTCCAATGGTGCATGCCTGTAATCCTAGTACTTGGGAGGCTGAGGCAGGTGAATTGCATGTTCAAAGCCAGCGTGCAGAAATCTAGCAAGACTCTGTTTCAAAATAAAAATAAAATGGGCTAAGGCATAACTCAGAGATAGAACACCCCTGGGCTCAATCACCAGTACCTTAAGAAAAAAGAGAGGGAGATTTATATATATTGAGATATGCCATATATCTTTTTTTGGAACTGAACGTTTATTCAATTTTCACATTGTAAACAGTTATGGAATTTTTTGAGGGAGTCATATTTTCAGATGTTCTGTATTACTATGATACTGTGTCCCATTTTTTTATTGGTGTGTTGTAACCATACATCATTTGAAGTTCAGAATGACAGAGACACACATGCACACAGCGCTCAGTAAGCCTCCTGATATGTGATATCTCACTAGAATCACTATGTGTAGCAAACGATTAAAGGCTAACACAGAAGATGGCAGCCCACAATGAATTCTCACCAAATGAATTCAGTTGTGGCCCCTATTTTTCAAGCTGTCCCAGACACGGTGATGGTGAACCAATCAACTGGACAAACAAATGACACCTAGTATACCATCTTGGCCACTGACTTGTTCTCAGTCCCTTGGGTACCAAAAAATCAAGATCAGCTTATCTTCACCTGGATGCAAGTACCAAGACAGATTGACTGGGCAGCCACAGGCTTGTGAATTCTCTTGTTGTGTGCAAGAAACAGGCTCCTCACCCTTTAAGAATGACTGGGTCTCACTGCATGGATGGTACCATGCTGACTGACTGACTCAAATGAAGGAAAGGTGCTTTGGACAGATGCTGACACAGGAGAGTCCAGGTGGCTCATTAATCCTGAGGAGATCAAGGGACTATTCACCCAAGCCAAACTCCATCCAAGTCAAATATCCAGCCAAGTCATATGTGGGCTACCCTAAGACAGTAAAGGAAAAATTGTTCACGCACCAGCCCCTGTCTACCAAAAAGGAAGCCTGGTACTTAGCTGGACTATTTGAGTATTAAATACAACATATGTTTTATCTAGGTTTCACTGCCCAGAGGATCAAGGCCTCTGGTTCCATATAGCAGTGCAATTATTTCTTCCTGGCAGTGGAATTCATACCCTAGATCAAGTCTGTCCTTAACTTGGGTCTGTGCAAACTCTAGATCTTCAGGTCAGCTTAATTTCCTTTGCACAAGTCATAATAGGTAACATGCTGGCCTTAAACTGATGCTGGCTAAACAGGATATGTATGAATTAATATCACTAGTCAGGTGGAACAATCCATACATCCCATAAAAAAAAGCTAAATGATTATCTGAAATAAGACCGCAATTTTACTCTAATTGCTGAGTCCAAGAATCCTAAGGAATATGGCTGAGATGACTTTTGCAGGCTACTTCATCCTGTTGATAACAGACCTCATCATGTGTTGTATGAGATAAATGGAATGGATTTGGTCTCAACACCTGGTAACATATCAAATTGTTGGTAGGGTGGTATACTCATGTGCAAATCTGAGTTTGACCAAGAGTGTTTATGGGCAAAGAGACCATTGGGAAAAGCTGTCTGTCATAGTCCCCAACCTTTCCTGCACATCCTTACTAAGAGCACCAAACCATCCTCTATTCTTGTTTCATTTCTGTAGATTTCTTGCTAATTATAGGCAATCAAGTAGGTCACGGTTGCAAGACTACTGTGAGACTGCCTGCTATCAAATATGATTTTAATAAAGACTTTCTTCAAAAGGTGTTGATCCTTTAGCACTGGGCTCCTTAGCTGTGACCCAACTCATACCCACCATCTAGGCCTATCTGCTCTCTCAGTGGAACTTGGGGCCAGGAAAGCCAGCACACTCATGCTGATGTTCCTACTGTTTGCTGGACTGTAATAAGCTCTCTTTTTTGATCACTAAGTCTGTCTGCTTTTCAGTATCTATAGAACTGTGGCAAGCCAATCTACTTGCTTACTTTGTCATCTCCTTTAGAGTTTTAGTCCTCCTTGCCAGCCCGCATGATAGCTGGCAAATTATAATACAAAATATAACAATTTAGCCGGGCATGGTGGCGCACACCTGTAATCCCAGTACTTGGGAGGCTGAGATAGGAGGATCACTGGTTCAAGGCCAGCCTCAGCAACTTAGTGAGACTCTCAGCAACCTATGAGACCCTGTTTCAAATTAAAAAATAAATAAAGGGGGTCTGGGGGGTATAGCTCAGAGGTAGGTGCTCAGCACCCTGGGTTCAATCCCCAGGACTACACACCAAAAAATATATATATAACAACATGTTTTTTATACAGTATCCTGGAATTTCCAACCTTTAAGAGAATTTGGAAAGGTAAGGAAAAGTCCAACAAATTTGAATATTTACTTTGATGGATTTAATCTATTTTGCCAAACATCACAAATAATATGCCTTATCATCTAACCTGAATTCATTAAAAAACAGAAAATTAAGCAGAAAGACTACTTAAATAGCCATGGAAATAATTTCAAATACATTTTTCACAAGTAAAAATGATTTGCATTAGTCTTTTAATGTTTTAAACATATTTGCCGTAAGTTTAAATAAAATGACCATTAGAAAATTGATCTGGTAACATAAATCTTCCAGTTAGTTAAGGGATCGAAGCATAAATTATCTATTTCCTTCATTACTAGCAGGATAAGGTTATCTTCTAGGGCCAAGATTCTCTGTACATGCTTTAACAAAGAAAATGATTTACATATTTTCATTTTCGCTTTTAATATTTTTTTTTTTGCGGTACCGGGGATTGAACGCAGAGGCGTTCTACCTCCGTGCTACGCCCCCAGCCCTATTTTTTATGCTTTATTTTGAGACCAGGTCTCACGAAGTTGCGGAGGGCCTCACTAAGTAGAGAGAGAGAGAGAGAGAGAGAGAGAGACAGGGAGAGAGAAAGAGAGAGAGAGAGAGAGAGGAGGGAGGGAGAGAGAGAGTGCGCAGGCGCGCGTGCGCGAGCTGAGGCTGGCCGCGAACCCAGGATCCTCCGGTCTCCGCCTCCCAAAGTACTGGGATTACAAGCGTGCGCCACCACGCCCGGCTCGCTTTTAATATTTTAGTGTGAACCCACTGGTACAGCCTCAGGAAACTGAACTGACAAATAATCTGGAAGACAACCAGCAAATAATCACTGATCAAAGTGAACAAGTTCTTTCTTTTAGTTAAACCGAGATATATAATTATATATGTGTACACTACATAGGTTTAAATTTGTTTCATAGGACCTTATTGAAACCAGTAACAGGACTGCCTTTCTCCTTCCTCTGATCCCTTTGACACTATTCCCTCAATAATTTGTAGTTAACACTTAAACATCTGTCACACAATGTGCAGAAATACATATTATAGTTGAAGAAAGCACCTCTTTCCTCATCAAACTCAACAATCTAGAGTTCCTAAGGCTGTTTCTCCCGGGTGACGCTTCACAGTTGATATGGCCGTGTGGTCTCAATTTTTAAGAATACAAGAAAAACACACACGAATTGACGTACACTTCACTGAGTGTTGCTTGCAGGTATATTCTGTCCTCAGTACAACACTTTCATTAGTTTAAGAAAATTTTCAGAATATTTTTAAATCAGTTTAGGCAAAATTAAGAAAAGACAAAGTACATGTGAAAAACAAAATAAAGCATCTCTTTGAGCTATGTTCCTGTTATATCTACAGCATCAAACCCATCTCCACAGCTCAACAGACATCATAAGGTCATTAAGAAAGCAATAAACAATAACAAAAATTGTTTCCAAATCCATTAGAACCTGAGGGAAGGGGGAGATCAACATTTTCCCAAAAAGAAAATGAAAATCAACCACAATATTAAAGTTTGGAGGAGAACCTGCTCAGGAAGGCATGACATAATCATATTTGCTATTAAAAAAAAAAAGATTAAGCCGGGTGTGGTGGCACACACTTGTAATCCCAGTACTTTGGGAGGCAGAGACCGGAGGATCCGGGTTCGCGGCCAGCCTCAGCTCTCTCGCTCTCTCTCTCTCTCTCTCCTTAGTGAGGCCCTCCGCAACTTCGTGAGACCGGTTTCAAAATAAAGTATAAAAAATAGGGCCGGGGGCATAGCGCAGAGGTAGAACGCCCCTGCGTTCAATCCCCGGTACCGCAAAAAAAAAAAAAGATTAGCCGTAGGAAGACAAATTAGTTGTCGTCTTAGCACATTTAATGCAGTGACAGCCACATAATTAGGATAGATAAAAATAAAACAATTGCAACTGATTCAGAAGAAATCCCTGGCAAATTTATTTTCAGGTTACCTTAAATGCACAATGGGAAGCAAGCCAGCATGATTACAGATCAGATCTTTTGATTGATTTAATATGTGTCTTTCAATTTGGGGTAATTTACTAAATTCACATGTCATACCACTTTTTCCTTCTATTATCTTCAGATTGACTTGATTTGTGATTTCTCGATTTCAGTGACACTGATCTCTTCATTGACAGATTAAAACTTTAAATTTAATCCATTTGAATATCTGTTCTTACCACATTAACATTATTTACTAGGGGCCCATTAGATGCCAGGCATTATAATAGACAATGGGTACCTGCACAAAACTGACACAGTCTCTACCCTCATGTAGCCTGCAGCCTAGTTAGAAAGACTAACTAAAAGGGTAATACCAAAGATGATGTTTTACAAATGAAAAATGCAAGGCCCTAAAGGAACATGTAGCAAAGTTTGGGAGAATGGGAGTTCGCCAAGGAACTCTCCTATGAGGTGATTTTTACCTGAGGGCTCAAGGATAAGTAGGAGTTCACTTGGTAAGGGAACAGAGAAGGTGGGGAATGGAACAGACAGAGTATTCCAGGAAGCACCACCTAAAGATGGAGGTACTGTCTGTTCATCATACTCATTATATTATAGACAGGTTATACTACATATACATAGTCGGAGGTGGTTGGCAACTTTCAATATGTGAAGAAAGGTATTTCTCAAATTTTTAAGGCTTTTATAGTAGAACACTGTACTTTAAGAAATAGGATTCTTAGTTCTACAAGTCAGAAGACAGATTTCACAGACCGACCAAGAATGCTCCACCAAGACACATTTACACTTGAGAGAATTTACATGTTCCCTCCTGGAGAAGTATAAAGTAAAAAAAAATATTTCTTATGTAGTTTCACAAATTTGGACCATATGCAAAAGAAGAAGAAAGTCATTGATAAGGTTTCTTTAAAACAAAAATATCTGCCAGAAGATTTGGCTCATATCATAAATTGCTACTTATGAAGGAGCAAAGTTCAAATACAGAATCAGTCAGCAAAAAGAAAAAAAGTCTCCTGGAAAAATAAAATATAGAATAAAATATAGAATAAAAATAAAATATAGAATGTTGCCAGTAACGTCTAAGCCAAAGAAATGTCTCAGGAAGAAAGGTGGATAGCTATACTAATGCACCAGCTTCTAAATTAACATGCTCGTTTGTATTTTAGAAGCACACAATGAGGACATTGTTTTGTTTTTAATATAAATTTCCCTAGCACATTTCAAGAAAGTGTCTCGCCGAGGACTTTCCCAGAACCACCAGTCCTGCTCTGTTGGGTTAAGGATTTTTTGTAATTTCGTTGGTGGAGCTAAGGATAATCTTGCTGCCATTGTTGTCATGGTCGTTGTGCATATGTGTGTTTTAATGTTGGTAAAACTGCTTTAAGCACAAACCAAATTTCACTTAAGAATCCTTAAGTCAACGATTAGTCACAAATCCTCTAGATCTTGGAATGATCTAGAGAAATAATGAAAGAGTTCTGTGAACATATAAGTAGCTTAATTATTTACAATGGAAAATACATTCTGAAGTTTCCAACAACAGCCATGTTAAAATTTGTCTCTTGGTCAGGAAGTACTTGACCAAGACAGGAAATACTTCAGGCCCGTTGCCTGAAGAGAGAAAGATCAGAACTGTAAAGTGTTATTTCATCTACTCCTTCAACCATGGCACTTAGTCATGAAGTCATGAGCCAATTATTACAAGGAACTCAGATGCCTGAAAAAGTAAAACATTAGGCACATTTATTTATAACCGACCAATGAATAGTCACAATCTTGCATACTGCTTAGTATATTGTGAAAAATCACTGAATATTAAGATGCAGTTAACATTAATACATTTTAAAACTCAAAAATCTCACATGAATATATCTCATTATAAAAACATTTTAAAGAAAGATTTTTTAAATATGCATCAAACTGTAAAGTGGTCAGGGCTTTCCAATATACATGATGTCCAAAGAAGTCCAGGGTAGGTCCCTACACTCCCAGATTTCCACTTGGACTTTCTTGAGGATAAAATGGAAAAAGTTGTTTGACATTTTTTTCACCTGATTTTTTAACCACTTTTAGAGTTCTGAATGACATTAGACCATTAGAAATGCCTCCTGAAGTCAAAGACTATGTCTGCTTGTTATCACTGTGTTCTCAATGCCCAGGACACCATTAGGCACATAGTAGAAACTCAAATATTTGCTGAATGAGTAAAAACAAAAAACAAAGTCTACTAATCCCACTTTGTCTTGGTGAATTTGAAAAACATTGGTAAGGATTGTCTCTAAATGCTAATTCAGAGTCAAAAAAGCAGCAAAGATTTGAGCCTTTGTTCCATCAACTGATAACCACACATTTAGTACATCATTAAGTATAAATGTCTATTTACTATAACTTAGAAGTATTTAAAAGAATAACATTTAAATGGCTAGCATACTTAATATTCAATTTACTGCAATTAATCATCGCAAGATACCGCTTTCAGCATACCTTTCACTGTATCATTCTTTAAAAAAAAAAAAAGTCAAGTGGTTCTCAACTATTTTCAGAATAAACTTCAAATTCCTTACCCTGGAACCACAGACCCCTATTTATACAATAGAAATTTGCTAAACTCCTTTGAACCACATAGACACTAAGGATAAAGAAGGTGAACAGCAAATGGGTTCATCCATTAAAGAGTTCATAACCTAGTGAAGAAGTCTTCAGAAACGTCAGCCAGAGCATGGCCAAGGGGAAATCAAAGTCTCAAGTTTCATGTTACCGAATGCAATCTCTGAAGACTGGTTCCCAGACAGGGAGTTACGGGTTGGCTTTTTTATTTTACGAATACCACCACTTTGGCAGTTAGAGAGAGAATGAATCAGAGTCTCATGCCCCACTATTTCTGCCAAACTGGCCCATTTCCAAGATTCAGGAATCTTAATTTCAGCTACCACAATGGCTTACCCTCAAAATTAGGTACAAATCCACATGCCCCCATGAGACCTTCATGAAAGCCATTCAAACCAAGAGACCTCTGCTTAATTTGATGTCCCTCTAGTAGCCCTATACTGTGATAGACTTTTGGTGACAGGAAAGGCCTTTCTCATACTGTTAATGACACTTATCAATAGCAATTATGAAGTCCTTAACAACAAAGTCTGTAGTAGGTTCCTCTGACTTCATCATCTAGCACAGCTTTTTCCACCATAAACCTTCTCGGGATACAATGAATAACTGTTGGTTATCACTTGGATTATATTTTATTGAGCCATTAAAGTCTATAAAGTTATAAGGAGGTACTATGAAACAAAAAAAAAAAACGAGTTTAAAAGTAACAGTTTCTAAAACCTGGAAAACAGAAGCAATGGTTCCAAAAAATAACCCTGAAAGTCCTGTATTGCTTTTTCCTCAAATTACTCAATTAACTTGTAATATATATGGAAACCAAAGGCCCCAGGCCTGGAAGCAAGAACATGAACCAGAAAACCAATCTGACATCTTGATTCATAATCACAGTCTTGGTCTATAATGGGAAAGCAGGTATGTACAAACCAACCAAACTCTACCACTCTGCCTCTGTTTTTGTTTGTTTTTTGGTTCTCTCTCTCTCTCTCTCTCTCTCACACACACACACACCACTTATTCACAGCACTCTAGTTCAAAGCCTAAGATTAAAACAGTCTTGTCCATTTTAACTAAAATATACATACTTATTATTTAATATGGGATTTAAACAAAAGCAAAACACAGAATGGTGCTGAAAACATTATTAATGGATGTCCAAGAACACCTCCCTAACTGAAAACTCACCACCGTTATGCACATCTCTAATGTTCTTGGGATGTACACTCTTAGAGTCAAAAATATTCATCACAGTGACCTTTTTAAAAGCTGATTACTGGCCAGGCGTGGTGGCGCACACTTGTAATCCCAGTACTTGGGAGGCGAAGGCCAGAGGATCCGGTTCACAGCCAGCCTCAGCTACTTAGTGAGGCCCTCCGCAACTTAGTGAGACCTGGTTTCAAAATAAAGTATAAAAAATAGGGCCGGGGGTGTAGCTCAGAGGTAGAACGCCCCTGGGTTCAATCCCCAGTACCGCCAAAAAAAAAAAAAAAAAAAAAGCTGATTACTCGGATACTCTGCTACTGACTTCTCTCTGTTGCCTTTTGATCATTTCAATCTCTACTTCCATGAAAAGAGGTAAATTTGAAGAATATTTACCTACATTTTGTGTATCATGTCAAACTATAAAGCCATTTTTAGTTTGCACATGTTTTATCACTTTTCTTTAAGCAGAAAACCCAGGGACCTAAAAAATAATTTTATAAATAGACAAAGTTTACTGAAGTCTCTACTGCAATTCAACTGCCTACCCTTCACGTGTCATTTTCAAAGAACTACTTTGCTTTACCCTGTTAAATATTAACAAAAATATATTTTAATTCAGATTGCAGATTAGTCCACCAACAAGGTAAAATTTTTCAAATAATCATTTCTTGTGTAAGGATATTGAACGAAATCAAAGAGTTCTATAAACCCTAACAGTTTCAAACTTTATGGGGTTTTTTGTTGTTGTTGTTATTGTTGTTGTTGGTGGTGGTATCTTTGGTAATCTTAATGTTACTGAGGAGATTCCCACAAATATAAATAACATGGAAGGAAGAATTTGGAATGACAGGATATAAGTCTTAACCTAGTTTTGCCACAAACTATCTTTGAAATGTCTGACCAATATCTGAGCTTTAGTTACCTCAAATATCAATTGAATGTACTGGATTATCTGATCTCCAAAGTTCCTTCTAGTCTCACAAGTTCACTCAATTCTAATTTCCTCATAAATAAGTCATGTTATATAAATTCAGACTTTACTGACATTTTGATTCAAGCAGAGCAAAAATGTCTCCAAAAAAAGGAAACTTCGGGTTGCTATGGATTAGTTACTACCCCAGAGCAGCAATTCACTAGCAATGCATGAGGAATTCCAAAGCCATCCCTTACTGAAAAATCTTCATGGAGCAGAGCACTATAGAAGAACAATCAATGATCAATTAAATCAAAATGTGAAATATCAACAAGGATAAAGATTTTTATTGCTTAGAGCGACATATCGAGTATGTGGTTAACCTCACAAAAAATATGAAGTTAACACTTAGTTTTGTTAGGTTTGTTATTTTTTTCTCAACTATTTAAAGATGATACAATGCTCTAAGATTCCAATTTATAATTAGTTATCTCATCAAAGTAGCATGGGAAATATCATGTGCTTAAAGTTAATGAGAAAACTACATAAAATAGGTGACCTCAGTTCTACAACTTGCCCCCTTTTAACCTTTCCCATATAGATATTTCTCTTATATTAAAAAAGAAGTCAATCATTTTATGAATGTATATTTAGGGCATCATTTCATACAGTATTTTACAGACAGTTTTTCTAGTATAAGTCAACATTGAGAATGTGTGAGCTATAAGCCTGTTACTTATTCACACTTTTATTTTTAGTAAGTGACTATATGAACATAATTTATTTAATAAGGCTGTGAATTTGTTTTCTCTAAGTAAAAAATAATGCCCTCTTATTGAAAATACTCCATCGGTGTTCTCATTGTGATTCTTCAAGAAGCAAAAGCAACACATCATTTGACTATCTCCCAAAAAGATTATGATAATTACGAAAAATTATTTCAAGGTCATAATTATCAGCAAGAAAATGCTATACCCAAAGGGGGAAAAAATGTGTTAAGTAACAACAACAAAAATGATGAATTCTAGCTCTGACTCTATCACCACGAAGCAAATGCAAGCTGAGGAAATCTATGTGCCTTCCTCCCTGCCCTTCCCACACCATCTGGCAAGTGAGGAAAAGACTGCCCGTTCCTCAGGCAAATTTTCAAAGAAAAGCAGCCTCACCAGAACCTCTTCTCTCATATTTTCATCTACCTACAAGTTAAAACAACAGGTCTCAGAATGCATTCTGAATACATTACTGTAGAATAAACAACAAGATGTTAGCAACATAAATAGATTCTGAATTACGACAGCTGCATTACTGATTAACTTTCTCTGTAATGCAAAGGCATTTTAAATATTAGTTCGAATATAAAAGATCCTAACATTTCCCTATTGCTATGTTTCTTAAGGCTTCCATACTCTACGTTTATATGTATTCTTCCAGCAAAATGACTATCAATCTGCTTTACACTTACAATAAGCTTACACTTATTGTTTTGTACTCTTTAAAAAGTTTCCACAAAGCTATTCTCAAAACATCACAGTACAGTAAGTGGGAAATAATTTCCAGATGACAGATAAGAAACTCAAAAACAGAAGTTGTATGACTTATCCAAGATTACACAAAGAGAAAATAACAGAATTTCCTGATTCTTACAAATCAGTATTAAGTTCAGCCTATTTTTTGTGTGTTTATACATTTGCTCCACACATGCTGAATCCCATGTAACTGGCTTTTTCCTGCCAATAGAAAGACTGCAGAAATCCGTATATGAAGAAAAATTTCACGAACCCTGTAAAGCCACATTTCAAGGCTACGGTTTTATGGACTGACTATAAAGGCAGTCTTCAAGACCACAGAAGAGCTGGTTTAGTTCAAAACCCAACCACCTCCTGGAGAGTGCTGAGCCAGCCACAGGTCCCCAAATCCCTGAATTTTCCTACATGAACACTCTTCAGTAGAAGTCTTCTTCATGTGTCTTTCTCTATAACAAGAACAATTCCATCTTAAACAGTATTTTTAACCTCTTTACTATTCAAGAATCTTTATGAATTTCCTTTCACTTAAGTATTAAACTAAAATTAAATTTATCTAGTGAATTGAAGGCTTGCTGGATAAATACATATATCAAATATAAAGGCCCATGCTGAAGAGCATCTATTTCGATTTGGAAAAATCATGTATGTTTTACATTTAAGAAAAAAATTGCACAAAAAAAACCACATTTTTCTGAAATCCATTTTAATCTAAATATTACATAAGGGTATGTTTACAAATAATATTTTCATTTAACAAATAGCTATACTGTAGAATGGGTGACAATGAATATAAAAATTAACTTATTTCTTCCTCTCAGACACCTTAAAATATAGCCATTAAGAAATACAGACAAATTTACATGGGATTACAATATTATGATACTGACCATGTCAAAGAATATTCCCAATTTTCTAAAAGACTTTTTCTTTAAAAAAGAAAGAAAGAAAGAAAGAGGGAAGTATTCAGTGATATCAAATATATTTTTGTTCCACTAAGCTTATCATAAAAGTCTTTACCCAACCAAATGAGGCAATGAATCCTACAACTCGGTATTTTCTACCAAACCATCTTTCTATGTACAGACTAACCTTACTTGGTCATAACTGATGTTTTTTTGTTTTTTTGTTTTTTTTGCGGTACCAGGGATTGAACCCAGGGGCGTTCTACCTCTGTGCTACACCCCCGGCCCTATTTTTTATTCTTTATTTTGAAACCGGGTCTCACGAAGTTGTGGAGGGCCTCA
>PVJS01035619.1:0-20903 GCA_004027185.1 Glis glis | reverse complement strand
TTTTGTGGTACTGGGGATTGAACCCAGGGGCATTCTACCTCTGAGCTACACCCCCAGCCCAATGTTTTATTCTTTATTTTTGAAACAGGGTCTCACTAAATTGCGGAGGGCCTCACTAAATAGCTGAGGCTGGCTGCGAACCTACGATCCTCCTGTCTCAGCCTCCCAAGTACTGGGATTACAAGTGTGCGCCACCACGCTTGGCATCATTCTTTTTTTTTTTATTTTAGTCACTGTGACCCATGTATAGCGATACTTTATTTCTTCATTGATTCATAATGTTGAGCACCTTTTCATATGTTTATTTGCATTCTAGATATCTTCTTTGGTGTAATATCTCCTCATGGCTTTCGTCCATTTTACAGTTGGATTTGCATTTTGAAAGTTCTTCACTTATTCTTGATATATTAAATATGTGGTTTCCAAATACATTTTCTTGCTTTATTCTTATATTTTTATCCTCTTAACAGGGTCTTTCAGAGAGGAAAGTGTTTAACTTTGATGAACTCCAGCTTACCCAATTTTCTTCCTATTGATAATATTTTAGTGCCAAATCTAAGAACTCTATGCCTATTCCTTAGATCCCAAAGAGGTTCTCTTATATGTTTTTTTTTCCTAAAGCTTTATATCTTACATTTAGGTCTATGGCCCATTTTAACTTAATATTTGTACAAGGTCTGGATTTTGTGTATGTTCATTTTATTGCCTATGGATATGCGTGATATAATAAGACTATCTCTGGTGTTTGTTCCTGGTACCTGATATATGCAACCCTAGGGTGAACATTCTGGCTATGTGGTTTCCACTGACACCACAGAAGGACTGACCTGTTACTTACAGGAAATGGTGAAAATCTTACTGTTTACTAGGCCTCCCTTCAACGCAGCACAGGAAGGAGGCACCTCATTGCTGCAGACTTCTGTTGGGGGGTGTATGCACCCATTTGTGTCTGGATCGCTGGATTCTTGAACTCCAGGTCTAAGGTATGTGAGACACAAAGAATATGCAGGGAGCTCCCCAGGCTTGTTCCTCCAGGTCTAAGTTTTCTAGCTATCTTCCGTTTTTTTCACTTTTCAGAGTCTTGTTAGTCTTATATATAATATCCAGGGTTTTAGTTGTACTTAGCAAAAAGAATACAATAATATATATTTATTTCATCTTCTCAGAAATCCAAGTTTCTGCAAATGCTATTTTAAATGGAATGTGATGGACATTCCATTGACTGCTCCATATCTGAATACAATTCCTTGGTTTATTGAATCTGATACCTTTGGAGTCTTGGTGGGAGGCAGAGCCACACACATCTTTCTGATAGAAGCTGAAAGCTATTGTCTGGGCATTGTCTTGTCTATTCAGTTGTCATCATGGAGATTGATTCTGGAGTAAATATTACATAGAAGAAAAACAGTCGAGAATTGATCTCACAGCTGGTGGTCTTGTTCCAGGTCCAGGAATAGCAGTGGCAGCTCTGATGCTCAGCATTCAGTGGCAGCTCCAGAGGCTATTCCAATGATATTCTTCAGTTGGTGTTCTGGCCACCTATTTTGTCTTTTACCATTTTATCAAAGTTCATCTTCCATCCTTCCCTTATATTTTGGGATCTCCGTAGTCTTCTAATTAATCCTTTTTCTGCTTCATTTAACCAAAGACAATTTCTGTTCCTTGCAACTCAAACCAAAATGTGTACAACAGGGACTATAAATACTGTTCACAATGATTCCAAATTGGGTTTATTCCCTTTCAAATTCTGACGGTGAAATGCTGGTGATGCAAGAACAAAGAACTACAAGGTAAAATTGTATTGCAGCTAGAAAGAACTATATAAGAGATAAGAGAGAATGAAATATTAAACAAAAAGGCAGTCCAAATGAGAGGTAGAAACAAAACTTCCAACCCTTAACATCTCCTTAATCTTTGCTCTTCTAGCACACATAATATAAATTTTGCTCAGAGAAGTCTCTCTTGGTACCATCAGCTACTGTTTTAAAACATGGTAAAAGGTATAAGAAATGATTCAAGAATAATTTTTCCTGCTCATGACATTTATAATTTCAAAAGACAAATGTGCAAGGAAATATTGTCATGGTGATGTTTGCAAGCCTTTCACTGGCAGTAGTAATTCCTAGGTGATCCTAACATTTTCAAGAGAAAATAAAAATCCAACACTCTGGCTGCACATCAAGACTGCTTATGAGCTCCAAGTCCAACCCCCCAAGTATGTAAAGTAAATAAGTAAATATCACAGGGAGCTCAGGACACAGGATGGGTTCAGAACATGAAACAGAATCCCACAGCACAGCCAGAAACCAAGTGGTTACTTTACAGGCAAATTCCCTTCAGCAAAAAGCCTAGGCATGATTAAAGTGTTTCCCAAGTTCAAAGACAGACGAGATAAATGGGCTGCACACTGGAGATATGAACAACTCATCAGAACCGTTACCATATTTGTTTGGAAGCAACAGGCTAATGTAGAGAAAGTCAACTTTATTTCTCACTTTGGTTTGCTTATATTTATCTGGTAGGCAAATTTCTTTGGTTTTAAGTTGCTTTATAACCGGAAGGTTTTTCTTACATGCTATTCCAAAGAAAGCAGTTTTTTTTAACATTTTCATGTATCAGAAAAATATAAATGATTCCTAGTTCTTATAAAACACATTTCAACCCTTTTCCATCTATTATATAATTTCTAGTTCAAAATAACCTGTGAGATAATCATGGAGGAGAAGGAGCTAATGAGCATTTACTGAGTACCTACTATATGCCAGGTAACATATTTTATCCTCATTTCAGCCATTTGATTTGTCATTTTTACTTGATGAAGCAGGGAGAGGTTAACTAGCTGTTCCAGATTAAACATATCTGATTCTATATATTAAATCATCTGATTCCCATGTTTGTGAAATTTTATTCAGACTCTGTTATGCACTTCCTGGTCCACCTAATGGGAAAATAGTCATGTGCTAAAGGGTAAAGGGACTATAACCATTGGGTGGGGGCTCCAATTTGACAAATGATTGTGCCTCTGAGTAGATATCTATAGTAAACAGTTTCTAACATCAATAGACTAAGCAACTGGACTGAGATAGTGATCTAGTGAGATAGTCTGAGATAGTGATCACAGAAAATTAGACATTTCATGGAGCACAAAGGGAAAGAGGGAGGCGCAAAGCCAACAGGTCTCCTGAGCTTATGTTGAGACCCCTAAGGTAAACGAAGCCTTCATCACCACCTTTACAAGTGGCCATGCTCAGTTGACTTGGGCAAGTCACTTATTCTTGCTAGGTGCCAGTGTTCTCATCTATACAACCTTCTTCAGGGTCATTTATTGATTTGCAGTTTGAGATACAGAAAAAGTTAAGAAGCTTAGGAAACCTGATAATTAAGAAGTGTAGATGGGCACAAGAACTGACGGGAATGTAAAATTTCTGAAACTATCCCATCATTTCTCTTGTAGCCTATTTTTTCCCATCAGATATTTCTTTTCCTCTATATTACAGGTGTCTATCCTGTTCCTACTTCTTGCTAATCTCAGTCATGGATAATATTCTCCTCACCCTACCTAGGATGTCCAGGGTTGCTCAGAGAAATAGAATCAATAGTGTAGTATCCGTATGCATATATGACTTCTGTTTTCTCTCTCTCTCCATATGTATATATGAAGAGAGCATTTACATATGTACCTGTATATATGCTGACCAAATGTTATGAGGAATATATACCTATATAAATATATATGGGAATCAATCTCTCTCTCTCACTCTCTCTCTCTCTCTCTGTGTGTGTGTGTGTGTGTGTGTGTGTGTGTGTGTGTATCTGTATCTATGTAGATAGATAAATAGATATTTCTCATGGTTTTCATTCAAACTATGATTGGATTTTGTTTGGGGTTTTTGGTGGGGTTTTTTTGTATCAAGGATTGAACCCAGAGCCATTCTACTTCTGAGATATACCCTCAGTCTTTTTTATATTTATTTTGAAACAGGGTCTTGCTAAGTTGCTAAAGGTTAACTAAATTGCTGAGGTTGGCCTTGAACCTGAAATCCTCCTGTCTCAGTCTCCCAAGTACTGGGATGACTGTGCCGACCTTGGATTTTAATGATTGTATTTCTAAAGTTCCTCACTTATTTCTTTTTCTTAATTTGTTTTTTTTCTTTTGTTGGCTCATTGCAATCATACATCTTAATGATGTTCAGGGTGATAGAGGCATACATGCACCTTAGAACTCAGTGAGCCTTCCCCACTTCCCAGCCCACTCCTTCTTCCTCCCCATCTTCCCGTGCTCGACACAGTGATTGGCACTGATATGTTTGTGTATGTACATCGTGTCCATTGAAGTATTTATCTTTTCAAGTCTTCCTCCCCGCTCCCGTTTCCCTCAGTTAGGTCCCCTCCTTCATTCCACTAAGGTTTCTACTCCTTTGTCTGGAGTCCCTCTGTGTCCCAATTTCTCCCTAGCTTCCAAATATGAGGGAGAACATCTGACTTTTCACTTTTTGTGACTTACTAATCCCACTCAGCATAATATTCTCCAGTTCTATCCATTTCCCTGCATATGACAAAATTTTGTTCTTCTTTATGGCTGTGTAGAATTCCATTGTGTGTATAACCCATAATTTTGTAATCCATTCATCTGTTGATGGATATCTCATCTGGTTCCATAGTTTGGCAATTATGAATTGTCCTCACTTATTTCTTTTATTTATTTATTTATTTTTTGCGGTACCAGGGATTGAACCCAGGGGCGTTCTACCTCCACACCACACCCCTGGCCCTATTTTTTATACTTTATTTTGAAACTGGGTCTCACGAAGTTGTGGAGGGCCTTACTAAGAGAGAGAGAGAGAAAGAGAGAGAGAGAGAGAGAGAGAGAGAGAGAGAGAGAGAAAGAGAGCTGAGGCTGGCCACGAACCCAGATCTTCCGGTCTCCACCTCCCAAAGTACTGGGATTATAAGCATGCACTACCACACCTGGCCTCCTCACTTATTTCTGATACGTGAGATATGTGGTTTACAAATATGTTCTATATAATGTGTGTGTGGGGAGGGTTTATGGTTAATTTTATGTCAACTTGACAGGGTTAAGGGTTACTCAGAGAGATGCTAACACATTATTTCTGGGTGTGTCTGTTAGCATGTTTCCTGAAAAGAAACCAGTGTGTGTGTGTGTGTGTGTGTGTGTGTGTGTGTGTGTGTGTGTGTGTTCGTACATTTATTATGAAAATGGCTTATGCTATAATAGAGGTCAAAAGTCTGGCGATATGCTATCTACATGTTGGAGAACCAAGACAGCCAGGGGTATAATTCAGTCTGATCTGAAGATGTGAGAACCCAGGGGTGAAGAGTAGAACTCTCAGTCTCAAGTCAAAGTCCTGAGAAACTAGAGCTGTGATGCGCGACAGCAAGTTCTCTTGTCCTCTGTCTTTTTCTTCTATTGGGGCTGTCAAAGGATGGAATAGTGGCCTCCCATGCTTGTGACTGCATATCTTCACTCAGTCTACTGATTCAGATACTAATCTTTCCAAAAAGCACTCTAAAAGACACACCTAGAAATAATGTTTATCATCTATCTGAGGATCCCTTAACTCTGTCAAGTTGACACATAGTTCATCAAACCATTGTAACTTATGGAAGGTATGTAATGTTCTGTAGACAAATTTAGGAGGGTTAGGGAATGATACTTGTCTACATAAGCTACAGTTTCATAAACCTTCTTGGTGATATATGTGTTTTATCAGGTTGTCCCTGGTGAACAATAGAACATAGTTGCCCATGATCATTGCTCCTTTATTTCCCCCATCACCAATTTCCCAATGGAAGACTAAAGATCTGGTCCTCTGTTGTGATTACTATGTGGCTCCATGAAAGATGTGAAAAACTCAGAGATAGAATGAAATACAGACTTCAAATATCATATGTCATTATATAATATGTAGAAATTAACAAAACTGAGAAAGGTTTACCTAAAGATTGAATACAAATGGAAGATTAAATATGCATGTAAAGGAGAGAGGAAGTGTGTATGTGTATTTGTGTACCTGTGTACAACAAAACCTAGAAATCACTCCTACACCAAATAACATAATGCAGAGTGATAAGTCACTACACACACATACACAGTACACTCACGCTTATACACTCATATCCTGTGTTGCTGCAAAACATCTAAGCATATAGACTCATCTCAGCTCTGTGATTAGCTACTCCATGACCTTGAGGAAATCATATCACCTTTCCAACTATCAACTTCCTCTTCTGTAAAATGAAGAGATTGAACTAAAATATTTCTGAACTAGTTGATAACTAGTGAGTAATATACATATTATATACACATATGTGCAATATACATAATATATACTACATAGGCACAATTTGCATATATATATAAATATATATATGTATGTATATACATCACCTCAGGTATTCATTTCCTACAGGTTTCCAAGATCTTACAATTTGAAAATTGAATGTTATAGACAATGAAAACTCTTTACATGGAAGTTTCAATTCCTAACAATCAAGACTTGAAGTCTTAGACTTTTATCTCTACAGCTATTCCAAAAGAGTGACTCCTAGGAAGTACATAAGATTTCAAGCTGTCAATCCTGGTTCTGAATAAACGAACATACAAGAATTTCCCACTACAAATAATGACCTTGAAAAATATATATTTTCATTATTACTTGTATTTAGTGTATACTATGTATAGCTTGTAATTTTATGTGTGTATTTCAAAAACATCCTAAGTATTCAGTTAATTTTATCATTATATGTATAATAATTTCATTTAAGGCAAAGCAAGAGACCTCACTGGTACTTTCAATGATACAGTTCTGTCTACCTTATAAGGTGGGAAGTCATTAATGATATGGCCATATTAGAGCAGGTGAGGACAAAGAGTTTCTCCCTTACCTCTTCTTTGGTCCAGCTGTGTGCTTTTAACATGAGAAGAATGGAAAATGACTTCTTATCATAATATAATCCATCTGTTCATTGTGTGACCTCAGGAGCATTAAAAACCATTCCCTTTTCTGCTCAAAATATTTCCAGTGTTTGAAACATCTTTATCTTAAACAGAATGCTAAGCAAAATCCATACCTATTGGATAATTGTATATATATATACATTAATGTATATATTCTGTTTGTTCATTAAAAATGCATTGCCTCATTACACATTGTATATTGTTGATAAAAAGAGAAGTAATACCTGATTGTTGTTAATCTATCATAACAGTTCAAAATTCAGAAAAATAAGCCTTAATAAAATATTTGTTTACTGTGCAGAATAAGGATCCAACCAGAAAAATACTGAAATTATGAAACTGAATTTAAGCATTTGCTTTGCAACTAATGCATTAGTTCCCATTTATGGAGTCATTTGGTACCTCTAGCATCCCGTTACATTATCCACAAAAGGAAAGGGATTTGGAAATTCTAAATACCTTTCAGTTTAGGAGAATCACTAGGATTCTTCATGTCATCCATTGGCCTATTAAGGTGACAAGTTAGGTCCCCGGACAATGTCCAAAGGCAAAAAGAAGCAGATTGAAAGATTCTTTCCAACATAAAAGAAATAATAAAACTGTACACAGGACACTACAAAATGATATCAAAAGAGACAGAGGCAATTTACTCACTCAGGGAAAATAAGATGTGAAGTGAAATGAAACAGGGATGGCAGTGGATGTTAAAACTGAGCAATAAGGTTCTAATAGGAGGTGGGCCATACGCTCCAGGACAAATGGCACTGTGGAGGAAATGCTCTAAATGTACAAGCTTTAGAGACAGGAATCCAAACACCTTGAAAGAGTGAACCAAATATGCAAAAGCATGTGCTGCAGAAGCTGCTATTTCTACGTTTCTCAAAATATGTTCCTCAAAACCTCATTTTACAATATATAGAATAGAATTTTACTCAGCCATAAAGAAGAACAAAATTATGTCATTTGCAAGAAAATGGATGGAGCAAAAGAATATTATGCTAAGTGAGATTAGCCAGTTTCAGAAAGTAAACGGTTGTATTTCTTCTCCTCCTCCTCCTCCTCCTCCTCCTCCTCCTCCTCCTTCTTCTCCTTCTTCTTCTTCTTCTTCTTCTTCTACAGAAGAAGAAGCTACAGAGACATTAGAAAATGAAAGGGACTTCAGATAAATGAGAAGAGAGGCCAGTAGAATAGTGGAAGGGAATTTGGGGAGGAAAGTGGGGAGGAGTAAAGAAGACTTGATAAGGGAAACAGGTCAAATAATGTATATATATATATATATATATATATATATATATATATATATAAAGTTATCAATACCAATCTCAATAATATGTACAAAGAAGGGGAGGGAGTAGGATCGGATCTGGAGAGAAACACCAAATGCTGTGTGCATGTATGTTTCTATCACTCTAAACCTCATCATGATATAGAATTACAATGCAATAATAAAAGTATATTTAAAAAAAAACTCGGGCCGGGCGTGGTGGCACACGCTTGTAATCCCAGTACTTTGGGAGGCAGAGACCGGAGGATCCGGGTTCGTGGCCAGCCTCAGCTCTCTCGCTCTCTCTCTCCCTGTCTCTCTCTCTCTCTCTCTCTCGCTCTCTCTCTCTCTCTCTCTCTCTCTACTTAGTGAGGTCCTCTGCAACTTTGTGAGACCCGGTTTCAAAAATAAAGCATAAAAAAATAGGGCCGGGGGTGTAGCGCAGAGGTAGAACGCCCCTGTGTTCAATCCCCGGTACCGCAAAAAAAAAAAAAAACCTCATTATTCTTCCTTCCCCACCACACATGGTGAATATTCTCTGTTAATAAAGTATAATTCTTGAGACAGTGGAATCCCAAGTCCCAGTAATCTTATAAAGTCTTTGAAGGCTTGACAAATCTTCACCTGGATTCAAGAGTTCATTTCTAGGTAAGCTGGCCAGTGGGTCAAAGCAGAAAAACCCAGAAGCTTTTTTTCCCCTCTTAAAGATCCACATACTTAGTCTCTCTAAAAGCAGAAACACCGAGCTCTGGTGAGACTTTCTTTGAGAAGCAGTTTGTGTATTACCTTTCTTAATTTTCCAGATTGGCTTGTAACATCCAAACAAGATTTAATAGCCTGATCCCAACTGTTCTTAGTGGAGAGTGATCCCAGTTGCAGTTCTGTGGAATGAGTCAAGCATAGACGGGGCTCCAAACTGCATGGCTTTGGATGGAGTTTTAATTCGCATTTGGCAGTAGGAAGCCCTATATTCACAATTAAGCCCAAATTTAACTCTAGGTTTCCTCCCAATCACTTAATCTTCACTACGTGCAACTTTTAAAGTGAAGGTCTAACCCATTCTCCAAGGAATCTTTCTGCTAGCGCATATCAGAAAGACAAATGACATCATGAGAATTTAAATGTGGAGAAGGCATTTTAAAGCTTGGTGCTATTAGACCAACAGGCTATCATCATCACTTACAGTGGTGATAACCGTATCATGGTCTAGCAGATGAGAAATGGAGGGAGGCAAGTAGAAGCCTTCGTTCCAACACCACCTCTACAATTAGCTCACTGAATTCTTTCCCACATGCTGAAGAATTTTAGACTCCATTATTAATACCTGATTATGAGAAGAATTAGTTGGTTTCTGGTTTTACAGAAGCCATATGCAGAATATGTAGAATTTTGAAAAAGTCTATTGAAATTACATAATAGGCCCCAATTTCAAAGGTTACTATATGGTAACATACTTCAACCTGAAAAAACCCAAGAATTGTTACAATCTTTTCTTATGGAAGCTTCAAATATTCCTTCCTATTAAAAAATAGAATTGAAGTATACTTCATGTTCTTAAGAGATGTAGTTAGGTATAGTTTGGATTTGTTTTAAGTAAGCCCTATCAACACTCTGGTCCATATATTTGTAATCTATAGAAACAAAATTCCAGGAATAAAATAGGATTTTATTTTAAAAGCAAGAAAAGATATGTAGCAACCTCATATCTTCTGTCAAATCACAACATTTCAAGAGATTGTTTCATTTTACAAATGTTCTGAGTGGTAATCAAGGGTGATTTTATTATCCAGTATTTTTCTTCTGTATCACATGACTGAAAAAAGTAAGGCTATGAGTTATTACATTATAATAATTGAGCTGTCTAACCCCACACCTGTTGGACCAGGGAAAATATTTGTTTACTCCGCCACATCTACAGAGAAGTACATGCCTCCGAAAGCCACCCTTGGCTTGCCCCAGCTTTCCAATTCAACCAGAGAGCCATGTGCTCATGTAGGTCACAGTATTGCAAAATACATTCAGAAATAATCCTACTCGAACTCTCAATTTCTCCAGCTGTTGAAAAATGTTTTTGCTTGAATCAATCTACCTCTCTATTCTAGAACTTGAACCATAAAGATCACTTCTACCACATATACCAACCCAGGCCTAGCTTATGCTACTGCTGATAGATAAATGATGGCTCAATAAATAGGAAAACAGCAAGGTTAGAAAGAGTAATCATTTTCTTTCAAAAATTATTGGATTGAATCTGGCTCCCTAAAATTTCATTGGAGGCAACTAATTGCCTCTCCTCCATTTCTTTCTTTCTTTTTTTTTTTATTTTTGTGGCACTGGGGATCGAACCCAGGGATATTCTACCTCTGAGCTACACCCCCAGCCCTATTTTATTCTTTATTTTGAAACAGGGTCTCACTAAGTTGTGGGGGGCCTCACAAGTAGCTGAGGCTGGCCATGAACCTGCAATCCTCTTGTCTCAATCTCCCAAGTACTGAGATTACAAATATGTGCCACCACACCAGGCTACTCTCCGCCATTTCTGATGTGCTTATATTCATCCATTCTTTTATTCAGCTTTGAGGTTCCACTATGTGTCAGACATTGTGCTAGGTTTTAGTGGTACACTATTTGCTAAAACAGTTCCTGCACTCAAGGAGTTCATGGTCTAGTTTGGCAGGAAGATAAGTAAATAGGTGACTTATAATTCAGTGTGATAAGTGCTTGGGTTAGATCAGGTTCACCATACTGAGAATGGAAAGAATGTCAGGAAATGCCTATTGAAAAAGGCATCTAAGGTCAGACTTGCAGGATAAGTAGTGATTATCTAGCAATACAGGTAAAGATTTCTTAGGTACTAAAAGTAATTTGATATACCTGAAGCATGAGGTGAAGAACAAACAGATAGGGATATAAAGGATAGATCTTTCAAAGGAGCACTGAGATATATTTTTAGCATAGCATGAATCTCTATGGCTACAAAAAAAAAAAAAAAGGAAACTTGGCTCCAATCCCTAAGGGCAGGCAGTGCTGGAAATGGTAAGTTGGGGTCAGCTATGAAGACAGTATATACATTTTATTGAGTGTCAATTTCACAACTGAAAATTAATGCAAAAACATATTCATTCAAGGAAAAGACAAGTTTTAATTCCTTCTTCACAGAGTATGTATTAAGGTAAAAGAAATAACAATTCTTTTAAACAATTGAAGAATAACATTCTCATTCCATAGATAAGAGAATTGAAAGATGAAGTTCAACTAGGTCAATCTCTATGTTAGTACATATGCTATAACAAGAATTAAAATGTACTAATACTAGACAAGCATATCTAGACACCAAATGACATGGCAGAATGCATAATGACCATTTAGTCCACCAAAGAATAGCTAGGTACTTGCTCTATCTAACTGGTCTTACTAGGCAAATGTCTACCCAGTCTACAGATGAGAAATAAGATACCTTTAATTTCTAATCTTCTTGGATTCCTAAATATTTTTACTTTCAAAGACAAATAACCTTACTTGTTATCCACTAGTTTTAGAAACTTGGGAATAGTAAAATAATCATACAATGCCCAATGGAAATTAAGCCAACCTGTTGTGTAGATCAACCTGAGATTTTTTAAAAATATATTCATTTATTGGTGCATTGTAGTTATACATTTTGATAAGTGTCAGGGTATCAGAAGCATGCATGCACACATCAACCTGAGATTTTTCTATGTATGCCTTAAGATTTTGAATTGCTCCATGGTCAATGATAAAAAGTTTTGATGAGTATAGCTACTTCCTGCCAAATGTCTATGCAGCTTGTTACATAGGAGCTTCCCCAAGTTTCCTGTCTATTCTTAGCTTGCTCCCAACTCAATATTTACTTATGGATGTTGTGGATCTAGATGGAAAGTGCTATGGAATCTACACATAAGAGTTTCCTAGACTCTCAGTATTACTCTCAGTAAGTAAAGTTTACATGAATCTTAAATCACTGAACAATTGAAAGATTTTTATATCAAATTTTCCACTTTAGTTACAAATTTGTTCCTTATAAAAGTGACCTTGGGACATGGATACTCATGTATACTGAGTACTTATTATGGGCCTTAAAACTTTCCGAGTACTTTAACCAACTTGATTTTTATCATAACCCCACAATTACTATTATCAAACTATCAAATGAATAAAGCAATTGGAGAAACATAAAGGCACTAGTTCACTTACCCAAAGCTGTACACCTAGTAAACTATTGAATCGGGATTCAAACATAAACTTTCTGACCCAAGAAACTGACTTGACTTTCCTTATTCTGAAATTACTGTAATTTGCACCTTGTGAGGTGATTGTGTGTTTACATTCGCATACTTTACATTTTCTGGAACTGACACAAACCATCTGAAGTTACTGAGACAGGCATTCAGATCTCCATTTTAAACAAATAACTAAATCTTAGAGGGAATTACTTATCTAAGCCCTGCATATCTAGGGTCACTCACTCTAGGCCAACTGACTCATTCTCTCTCTCTCTCTCTCTCTCTCTATATATATATACATATATATATATATAATATATATATATATTATATATATATACACACATACATGTACATGCTATATATGCATATAAATTTATGGGGTACAGTATGATAATTCAATGCATGTATACAGTATGTAATGATCAAATCGGGATAGTTAATACAGTTAATATTTCCATTTTTTCAATGTATTTTAATTTTTGATTAACACAATAATTGTACATATGAATGAGGGTAATTTTCACTTCCTATTTCTAATAGAAACTGCTTCCCCTTCTACATACCGAGCATAAGTAAAACAGGAATGGAAACTATTATAAATCATTTCTCTTAACTTCGTAGGGCCTATTATTTGGTTTAGATGACTGAATGGCAGCCTTAGTGTTGAGAAATACAGCACATGGCTCAAAAGAACTGTTGAAAGTCCAGGAGAATAAGTACTAACGATGGTGAATGTGGAGGCCAAACCTGGGTTAATCTCACCTTATATCCTAAGTGACAAGCCATGCTCATGAAATCAAAGAGTTGACACTATAGCAAATCAGGATTTACAAGAGCATAAAAGAGAGGCAGGATGGTGTGTGCAGAATATATTAAATGCATACTAATTCATGATAGGTTACTCAAAGTCATACAATTGCAAATGTTTGACAGAAATGGGAGCAGCAGTTTGAATCATCTCGCGTGAGATCTCCTATGTAAACAAGTCAGAGGGATGATTATGATTCAGGTATCTGAATGAGGAAATTGTTGTTTCCCAGAAACATCTGAATATTCCAAGAAATAAAGTTAGCATGGTGTGGGAGAAAACACCTAAAATTAAAACTCAGAAAACTGAAATATCAAATTTTAGTTTAGGGTTCATTTGTGATGATCTCTTATGCAAGCCAGTTGATCGCTTCAGGATGACTTGGTCACTTTGGAATCACGTGTCCGTCCTGCTTGCTTTGAAGGCTTAATGGGAAGTTCATGTGAGAAAGCAAATGTGAAAGAAAAAGCAAAATTTTGAGCTACATGTGTATAAGGTTACATGATCTAAGCAATAAAATGAATTGCCTCGAGATGGATCGACTGCACTTGTTTATCTGTACAGTTATCTGTATTTATCAGGGAAGAAAAAGTTATTGACAGCTGTTAAATCAAATAAGGAGGTCATTAGCCTGAGGTTGTTTCTTTCACTCAGAGCTTCTACTTAAACATTGTGATGTGAGTCTATAATGCACCAATAAAAGCACATAAAAAAACCCAAACCTAATTCAATGTAAACAGTAGAAGGACACTTAAGCTTTACAAATCAGAAACCACCAACTAACCTCTAACTAAGTGCTTTCCAATAGTTCATTTTCTAATAAAGCAAACACCTAGCTATAGTCAATCAAGCAATTTCACTACTTTGCTTCCATGTTCGATTTATCAAAACCGTGCTGCAGAGAACTCTCTGAACCATTTCTGATTGTGAGAGCCGCCTGATTCATTAATTGTTCTTTGTACACATAAACTTTGTCAAATATAATTTGTCCATACATAGCATATAATAATCCAGGCACTGTGCTAGGCACTTCTCACAGTTTCCCTGACAGTGTATCATTGTCACTCTATTGATGAGCAAATTCAGGCTCCAGGAGGTCAACATCTTTCTCAAGATCACTCAGGTAGTAATGAGGTAGGATAGAAGAAATAAAATATTAGGTAGAAAGGAGACGAATTGAGAAGGAAAGGGAAAATAAAGTTTTAAAATCTAAAAAACTTCATAATCCTTAGCTTTACCTTACAGAGCCTGACAAAAGCCCTCAATGGGCCACACTTTTAATTATAATAGTAGACCTGGCCTGTCCTTTTCTTAGGCAAAGTTTTTCAAAAGGCCTGGCCTATACACTTTTAATAATAATAATCTGGCCTGCCCTTTACTTGGGTTCTCAAAAAAGCCTGGCCTACACTTTTAATCATAATGGCCTAGCTTCTCACCTGAAATTCCTAATATGCAAGATCCCAAAGAGAAAGTTTCACTTTTTCGCCCCCCCCCCAGGGAGCTTCACACCTCAACTCCCTGGGATTGTTATCCCAAAGGTATTCTCACCTTTTGTCAACCTGAAAATTCAAAGAAAGGAGATGCCATTCCCCTGTTGCCCCATTCCCATGTGCCCCTAGCCATCCCCCTTCTAGGTCCCCTATAAGAAAAGGGTTGCAAAGATCCCAAGGGACTCTCACACTCTTGAAGTGGCCCATGTTTCCCCTTGAATGTGTATACCTCACTTTCCTAAATAAACCTCGGTCTTTGTCTCTGTCTGGCAGGTGCTGAAATTCTTTTCTGCCACAGAAGCCAAGAACCCCATGGAATTACCATGTCTTCCCATGACAATCTGATGGTTGCATCAGAACACCCAGTAGTCCACCACCCCTATCCCATAAATTCCTTTATTTCCCATTTTCAAAATTATATTTATGATTCTAAGCCCAAGCCTCAAATACCTTGGTTAAAAGACCATCTTCCTTCATTAAGAGAAGACCTCACCAACCTTTCAATTCTAGTTCTTCTCCCTGATTTGCCTGGATAATATCAGAGCCTAGAGGCACCTGAGATGCATCCTATTTTTTTCCTTTTTATTTTTGGAGCAGGTATAGGTGGGGAGTTCATTTTGAAATCTGGCTCAGCCATTGATGAGCTAGCAGACTTCCCTAAACCTCCATTTTCAGCACAGTAAAGAAAGTCTGATTGATAACAGTCTCTTACTCACAGAGCTGTTGTGCAGTTTAAATGAGGTATTGTGACCATGCTTAACAAATACACAGGGAATGTATCTGAGTCCTCCTGGCACTTACTTTACTCATCTCTCTATTCCAGTCATTTGCATATCTGTTTTATCATCTTTGGTAGGGAGTAAAATCCAAGGATAGGAAACTTCTCTTTTATTCATTTTTGTGCATTTTCCTCACTACCCTGTCCCCTTTCTCCAATGGAGTATCTAGCACAGATTCTTTGTTTATATGTAAATTTTATTAAGTTAGTGTCAGTCTATACAAATTGTCTCCTGAATCCTGTTGAGAATATTCAATAACATACACTTCAACAGTAACGGGAACAGTAGGGAAAACTTTCTTGTTTTCTTCTGACTCTCTAATTCTTACAACTCCTCCTACTGCTTTGGAGAAAAGACTGAAGTCAGAGTCTTTTTTACACAAAGAAAATTAATGAAAAAAATTGGGGATTGAACTCAGGGCCATTCTACCTCTGAGCTACACCCCAGCCTTCTTTATATATTTATTTATTATTTTGAAACAGGGTCTTGCTAAGTTGCTGAGGGTCTAAGTTGCTGAAGCTGGCCTCCTACTTATGATCCTCCTTTCTCAGCCTCCCAAGAACTGGAATTACAGGTCTGTGCCACCAAGCCCCACAAGAAAATCATCAATTTTCTCAATGGAAGGCCATGCCATTGAACTGTCAGCCCTGGCACAGTTGCTAAGGGAGATAATGCATTCCTGCAATGCACACGGCCAGTTTGTGAGCCCTGCCATAATGAGCACAGACCCTGACCCTAGAAGACACTCAGCAGAGTCCCAAAGTCTGAGGCATGTGCACTCACCATCGCACAATGGTGTCTCTTTCATACCAGATCCTTCCTAACCCTTTCCATTAGTCCCTTTTGCAACTTCTTGAGGATTTGGTGGTGTTTCACTGTGTCCAACCTACCAAGGTGTAAATACCTGACTGAGAAGCATAAAATGTGTTTATAGGAGTTCTGATAGCTCCTCATCTAAACCATAAATATGAAATGCATTTTGACATTTCTCAAAAAAAAAACATTCCAACTCCAAGATTCAATTGGCAGCACAAATCTACTCTCCACAAGACAACAGCAAAATCTCAACTTTGCAGTTTTCAATTGAGCACATGCATGCAGCAGCTCTGTGTTAACGAAAGTGGAACATTATTAGGTTGCATAAACTGAGCAGCCATGTCTTAAAATGATTATTTTTAAGCTGTAAGAAACTTAGTTTGGTGGTATCCAACCATCATAAACAGCTAGTCTGAGGTTTTGATGTTAAAATTTTTCCATAGTTACAGCCACAGGGGAAAAAAAAACAGGAAGAATACAGCATGGATAAGATCACAGATGTAGAAATCAAACTGATTTCTGTTCTGCCAGCTACATGATGTGTCACTCGGGAAGCTACTTAACATTTCTCACCTTCACTTTCTTCAAAAAAATAAGCCAGCAAGAAAGATGAAAACTACCTAAGAGAATATTTGTGACACTAAAGTGAGATAATACATGTAAATCACTTAGTCTGGTACTTGGCATTTATTACACACTCAACAAGTGAAAAAGAACACTCATATCCATTACAGTATAAAAATATTAAAGCCAAAATGATTTACTGAGCCCTCAGAGATATTGTCTCATTCTGGACAAGCAATCTAGACCTGGGACAAAATCTAGAAACACTCAAGGCTGGGTGTGTATCCCAGTGGTAAAGTGTGTGCTTAGCATGTGAGAGGCCCTGGTTTTGATCTCTAGCATCATAAAAACCAAAAACACAAATTAGTGGGTGTTTCAGTCAGCATTCTCATTGCTGCAATCCAAAACACCTGATCAATACAACATAGAGGAAGGAGATTTATTTGCTCACAGTTCTGGGGATTTCAGAGGCTTCAGTCCATGTTAGGCCAGGTCACATCTGTGGAACTCAGGGCATGGCAGCTGGAAGGAGAGAGAGAGAAGGAAAGAGTGAGAGAGAGAGTTCTGTTCTCACATCAAGGCGGTGACCAGAAGCAAGGGGAAGAAGGACCATATATCATCCTCAAGGTTACACCCCCAGGGACTCCTCCTCAACAACCAAGCCCCACTTCCAACATGGCTGCCTTGCCTCTGTGAGGTCCATTGTAAGTCTAAACCATAACATTACGTTACAAACACTCAGTTTCACCCTGAAATTCCTGTGACTCTCCCTGCCCTCCAGCCACTAGGAACTGTGATTAGGTGAGGACTAACTGGTATTCACTAGGAAGTGGTCAACAGGAGAAAGCTACTGCCTAATTGTTAGTGTTGGTAGTGTCCTGTCAGCTCCCAGCCGATCCTTCTCAGTACTGCTGGTTTTTTTTTCTTTGTTTTTTTTTTCTTTCTGGAGGTGATAACTCAGAGATGGAAAGGATTATGAGGCCCTTGGTACCATTCCATGTGTTTTATTTACATGTTTCACCTCATTTAATCTTCACAATGATCTATAAATGCTCTTGTTATTTTCACAGTACATAAGAGAAAACTGAGTAGTAGAAGGGTTAAGTAAACTTACCAAAGGTTATCCAACAAGTGACTAAGCCTGGATCTCAAGCCAGAACTTACTGAGTATAGTGCCCACTGATTCACTCACAAGTATCAATGGCTATAAAGAGACTGGAAAATCACTAGGTTGTTAATGAATTTCATTATTTGGTTTCCAGTTTTTGCAGGTACATTATTCCAGATCAGTGCAACTGACTGTCCTTGAAAGTCAGAGAGCTCAGAACTATTTACATGTACCAGCACAACCATCTCTTGTGACTAGAGATTCAGAGCCAGCCTGATCCTCTTATTCTCAGTGATCAAGTCTCAACATTCAAGTGCATAGTCTCAGTGTAACCCACCCTAGGTGGAGCTTCCTGATATGTGATAGGCAGGTCCCTACCAGACACATCCTTATTGGCAAAGATTTCTAGAGGATCCTATACACAATATTGCCCCACTATTTCTCCATTTTTTTCTATGACTAAGCTAAAATGAGATATTGAAGTTTAGAACATGTCAGCTTAGAGATAGAGCAAAGAAGTATCAATAGATTGGACCATAAGACAGTAGCCTGGGGATAAATGCCAAATGTTCCCTAGGCTGCCTCCAAGGGACTTCCCTTTCTATAAAAGCCTCTTCCAACTTACAGACCCTCCAGAGATGCATCTAAGACCTCTGCACTTAGTCCTACCACAGACCAACTTTGTATTAATGCTCAGGTGAAAAACAGATTTAACCTATTTTTAGACAATGCAGAAAGTAGAGTCAGTGGGGAATCAAGAAAAGTTTTCAGGATGATAGAGTCATTTACTTTGTATTAGGAAACGTTAAGAGGATATTTTCTGGAGTATTTATTTGGAAGTTCATAATGTCTCCCTAACCAAATTAAACCTTGTTGCTCTGTCCCTTTTCTTCACAAGCCCCAGTCATCGTACAACATCCTCTATCATCAAGTAAGCTTGGCTAATTGACTCTCTTAACATTGGGGGGGTGACTTTTTCAGATGGTTTCCTTCTAAGTCCTTTGGCTGCTTCTAATCCTATTAGCAACCTCCCATCATACAACATTAATGTGGTTGTATCTGATTTTATTTTTTGCCAATACCCTATGAAATGCAGCAGCTTATTAGTGACTTCTATGTCATGTGGTTTTAGCAAAATTGAATGCTAATGAAATGTGATTGGGTGGAAAATTATAGCAATAGGGTGCTTGCCTTCTATAATTGCAGCATAAGCTTTAGTTTGGGATGGGGAGACCAGAATTTCTTCTACTATTATACTGATTTCTAAGGCACAGAAAAGCACTGGGTATTTACAATATATACAGCAGATGATTAAGGGGCTTTCGCTGGTGGATGGTAGGACAAGCTCACAAATCGCGGTGGCAATCAAAGAAAACAGAGGGAAGGCAATCCTTACGTTGCCTCATCTGAGCCCCACTTAGTATCCTCAACCCTAAAATAAAAGGGAACAGAAAGGGATACAAGATCATTGTAGTGGTGGTGGTCTTATCTAAAATAAACTTATTAAATGAGACAGATTCTTTATTAACCAGTCAGGAGTTAAGTGATTAAACAGGTTTTCTCGCCATTGAATTCCAAGCAGAAATCAATGTACGTTATACAGTTGCAGCAGCTGAGACTGCAAAAGACCCAAGGACAGTGTAAAAACTGTGATTTACTGAAATATTTTCATCAGCATAATGGTCAAGAGATAGAGTGCCGTTTTTCTGTGGAGTGCAGCTGATATCTTCTTCCTTTTTGTATGTGTTAGAGAAGCGACTTGCATAAACTCCCCAATTGCAGCATTCCTGTGGCAAAACCATAACTGTCCAACTGAAAAGAATTGTCTCTACATTCAAGGCACTTTCAAGAATGAAAAGCTGCTTTATGGAGATTTATATATTGTGATTCAAGTGTAGATGATGCTGCCTAGTGGGTTTGGCATGGTTTAGAACAGATACCATGACTAAGGGCAGCTAAACACAGTGCCAGGTGTTCCCTGTATGCTGCCCCCAGCACTGAAGGGGCACAGAAGAGACTTCAGCTTATGCCCTTGTATAATTCAATCAATTTGCTTCACCTTTTATGTAGACATTCTTTAATATCTATAGCTTTTGGGGAGTGTTGTACAAATAATTTTTCTTTCACTCTAAAATTTAGAAAAGGATGTAAAATTCTAAAAGAAGTAAAATATAAACTTAAGCTACAATGTTCAGCAGCTGAAGAATTTCCTTTTGATATTTGTAAAAATTATATTATTTAATTACTCATGACATGTTTACTCCTAAAAAGGAATTGAAGTGGCTTATAATAAAAGCCATGTATAATCAACATTCTGGTTATCTACCACTGTGTATTAAACTACTCTAAGTCTTAGTAGTATAAAATAACACCATAGTATAATTGGAATGATGATAATTTAAAGGTAGGAGGAGTATTGAGGAAACAATTATATTAGAACACAAGGTTAATTATATTTGCTACTATGAGCATTGAATTTAACCCTGAGGGTCCTAGAGACCAAGGCAAAAGGAAAAAAAAAACCAACAACTTAGTGTTCACTTACTGTTTCTCATATATATATATATATATATATATATATATATATATATATTTGAAACAGATTATATGTATATGTATATATATTTGAAACAGATTTTTTTTTGTGGTACCAGGGATTGAACCAAGGGGCGTTTTACCTCCAAGCTACACCCCCGGCCCTATTTTTTTATACTTTATTTTGAAACCGGGTCTCACGAAGTTGCGGAGGGCCTCACTAAGTAGCTGAGGCTGGCCGCAAACCCGGCTCCTCTGGTCTCTGCCTCCCAAGTACTGGGATTACAAGCATGCGCCACCATGCCCGGCT
>PVJS01035618.1:0-20902 GCA_004027185.1 Glis glis | reverse complement strand
TTCGTGAGACCCGGTTTCAAAATAAAGTATAAAAAAATAGGGCCGGGGGCGTAGCGGGGAGGCAGAACACCCCTGCGTTCAATCCCCGGTACCGCAAAAAAAAAAAAAAACCAAAAGGGAACAACTTACTTAAAATGTTGGGAGTCAAGCCGGGTGTGGTGGCGCACGCTTGTAATCCCAATACTTTGGGAGGCGGAGACCGGAGGATCCAGGTTCGCGGCCAGCCTCAGCTCTCTCTCTCCGTCTCTCTCCCTCCCTCCCTCTCTCTCTCTCTCTCTCTCTCTCTCCTTAGTGAGGCCCTCTGCAACTTCGTGAGACCCGGTTCCAAAATAAAGTATAAAAAATAGGGCCGGGGGTGTAGCGCGGAGGTAGAACACCCCTGCGTTCAATCCCCAGTACCACAAAAAAAAAAAAATGTTGGGAGTCTTTCTTCATACTTTATTTTATTTTATTTTATTTTATTTTATTTTATTGCGGTACCAGGGACTGAACCCAGGGGCATTCTACCTCTGAGCTACACCCCCGGCTCTGTTTTTTTTTTATCCTTTATTTTGAAACCAGGTCTCACGAAGTTGCAGAGGGCCTCACAAAGTAGCTGAGGCTGGCCACGAACCCGGATCCTCCAGTCTCCGCCTCCCAAGTACTGGGATTACAAGTGTGCGCCACCATGCCCGGCTTTATTAATGAGACTTTTAAAGACACTTCCTGCCAGGCGTGGTGGCGCACGCTTGTAATCCCAGTACTTTGGGAGGCGGAGACTGGAGGATCCTGGTTCACAGCCAGCCTCAGCTCTCTCTCTCCCTGTCTCTCTCTCTCTCTCTCTCTCTCTGTGTGTGTGTGTCTCTCTCTCTACTTAGTGAGGCCCTCCGCAACTTCGTGAGACCCGGTTTCAAAATAAAGTATAAAAAATAGGGCAGGGGGTGTAGCGCAGAGGTAGAACGCCCCTGGGTTCAATCTCCAGTACAGCAAAAAAAAAGTCTCATTAATAAAACCTAATGAGGCATAATGGACTTGGGAGAATTCTTGTGTCATTTTCACAAGTGTAGTATAAAAAATATACAAAGAGGTACACGTAAGACTTCCTATCAAAGGCATAAAGGTACAGCATCCCTAGCAAAGTCAGAACATTCTGAAATAGTCAAAAACTTTCTGATGCCTTTGAAAAAACATCAAAGCAATTATTTCTGCTACTTTATGAATCAAAGATCTTGTTTTCTCATTGCAACTTGGGCTCAGCTGGCATGCTTTTAGAAAGAGGACTTGACACTCCTTGTGGGTTTGTGAGCCTAGATGGCTTTACTCTTTATCTTCAAGGGTATAAATAGTCTATGTTGCAACCATGCAAATATGAAAATAAATGAATGCCAATTTATAAAATGGAAGGACTAACCAGGCGTGGTGGCACACGCTTGTAATCCCAGTACTTGGGAGGCTGAGACCAGAGGATCTGGGTTCGTGGCCAGACTCAGCTACTTAGTAAGGCCCTCCACAACTTAGTGAGACCCTGTTTCAAAATAGAGAATAAAAAATAGGGTTGGGGGTATATTTTGGAGGAGAATGTCCCTTGGTTCAATCCCCGGTAATGCCAAAAATAAAATAAAATAAAATAAAATAAAATAAAATAAAATGAAATGGAAGGACTAATTAAATAAGTATAAATACAGTATAAGAACAATAATAGGAACCCAAGATCTTTAATAAATTAAGATTAAACAAGTCAGACTGTGACTAAATAACCATTGTAATATTAAAGCCAAAAAACATTCAAATAATGTACATACATGAAGTTTTCAATACCAATCTCAGTAACATGTACAGGGAGGGGGAAGGTGTCAGGTGGGATCTGGAGAGAAGCACTCCAAGTTCTGTGTGCATGTATATTTTTATCACTCTGAACCTCATGGTGGTGTATAATTGCAATGCACAATAAAAGTATATTTTTAAAAACACGGAACTTGAATTCAAGATGATAAGATTTGACTGAAGGCTCTTAGTTGGTGTCAGATGGAGGATCTGTGATAAAGGGAAGCATAAGAAGAGTAAACACATTTAGGAGGCTGTTAAAGTCATCAAAAGTCAAAATACTTTTTAAAGTTTAGTGACACATCCATTCTCCAGAGGCTTTCACATGGTTGTGTGCCCTTGCACAACTTCAAATCGACAGTTTGCTGTGCTCTCCCATCTGAAACACTGATGGATAAAAGTTGCAGGATGAATGATCTTCAAAGGACCTTCAGAAAGTATCTGATCTGTCCCCCAAACAGGAAGGCATCTGAACCGTTGAAGACAAACCATCAATTCTCTAATTTTGGAAATCTTCAGGATAATTGCTTTTATAGTTCTCTCGTTCAAATGTGACTTTGTACGTTTATCTTTTTTTGCTTTGTGACCCCTGGGTTCAGAGCATAAACTACAATTTTGCTTAAATTAAACCAGCTTATAAACTGTTCCTTTTTGAAATTTTCTCTTTTCTTTCTTTCTTTTCTTTTTTTTTTTTCCTTTTGTAGTATTCAGGATTGAACCCAGGGGCATTCTACCTCTCAGCTACATCCCCAGCCCTATTTTTATTCTTTATTTTGAAACAGGGTCTCACTAAGTTGCGGAGGGCCTCACTAAGTAGCTGAAGCTGGCCATGAACCTGTAATTCTCCTGTCTCTGCCTCCCAAGTACTGGGATTACAAGCATGCACCACCACGCCTGGCTTCTTTATTTCTTTCAACTGCTGAGTTAGCCAGATGTGGTGTCACACACCTGTAATACTTGGGAGGCTGAGACAGGAGGATCACAGATTCACAGCTTCAGCAATTTATTGAGACCCTCAGGAACCCAGCAAGACCCTGTTTCAAAACAAAAAATAAAAAAGAGGGCTGGGGGTATAGCTTGGAAGTAGAATGCCCCAGTACCAAAAACAAAACAAAACAAAACAAAAACAACTACTGAGTTGATTTTAATATTTAAAATAATAAAACTTATGCCTAAGTTGTAACTCTACATGACAACTTCCAGCCCCAGCAACATTTTATGATCCAGTGTCAAGTCCTTGAAAAAAATGAGAGGAAAAAAGGGTTGAACTCCAACATGCATACATTTTGGACTGGATGCTAACTACTTGAATAAGGTGTGTGCATTTAAACATAAAAACTGACTGCATTTTTCTTTTCTGATTTCAGCATGCAAAGCCTTTTATTTTCATAACCAGGACCAAATGTGTGTTCATACTCTGAGCTTAAACTAACGCTCAAAAGAGAGATGAACAAGCATTACCCATGCAAGCAATAGATTTGAAGCAAGTTTTAACTGAAAGGAAAAATCCCACCGTCTAGGCATTTTTAGAGCATGAGTTACATTCAGCACAGAAATCCTTCATTATTCACACATGGAAGTGTGTAGTTAATGATTAAGTCTCTAAGGATTTATTTGATAGAATAATCTAAATTTCTTTTTTAAAGGGGCATATGAAACGCGGCTTTTAATTCTTTAAAGGACAAGTTACGAAGCATGTGAAAATATAACACAGGCCCTTAGTTTTTGAAACTGTATCTACAATTTGCCTATCCAATGGTTTGTTCATGTGGATATCAGTAACATACAGACTTGATCTAATAATGGCTAATTATGCAGTTGTTTATCAGCTCATTTGAAACATTTTGAGATTCAGTCTAGCTCAGCAAATTACTGTGCTTAAGGCAGTTCTACATTCTAGAAAATTATAATATCCCCAGAAGGCAAAGAATTAATAATAAAAATCCTCTTTTGTAAAAGATTATCATTGCCGAGCAAATGGAGCAGATCCTCCCTGTCCTGCTGCATTTAATATTCTCATTTTCCCCTGGAAACTTTGATGGAAAGGCAATGAGAATATCTCTGTTTTATTAACTTATTAAGAGGCACATTCGTAGGACTCGTGCCCTATATTGATTGATTCCTAAAGCTGTGCTGCTGCTAAGAGCCAATAATCACAGGAGAGCAGGATGATTCAATTTGGTATCCCAGAATGCTTCTGAAACTCGGTGGAGCCCACATTTTCACCCAACTCAGGAAGCCTGGTTACTTAACTTCTCTGAGCCTCGATTTATTCATCTGTAAAACTGGGGTAATAACAAAAGGCAGCCTCTAGCTGTCGTGAGGGTTAAGTTAGATAATGCATGTGATGTACCTGATATAATGCCTGTATAGATTAAATAATGTTAGTTTGGGTTATTATCATCATCATCATCATCATCATCATTGCCTCTTATGGTTCAGGAATCAAAGATATGTGCCTTTAATTAACCATTGGCCTAAGTAGTTACGCAGTTTATCAATATGCATGTTTTGATATCAGGTGGAAGTTTAAGAGGTACTTACTGCTCCAGCACTTTTTAGCCCAAAACTCCCTCTCCAAGCTAACATCAAACCAGCCAGGAGAGGAGGGCTAACTCGTCTACAAGATAAATCACCTAGACTTTAGCTTGGGATTATCATAACCTCACAGCAGCCGGGCTTGACAGCATAGTATTTAAAAAAGCACTTGGTGCTTCTTCTATTGAACTGTGCCAAAGAGTTTGAAGCTTTTCCTTCATGATTCAGATTTTACCATAGATTTTACCACTTTCATTACCTCCACATTAGACCATTGCATCATATTTTAAGAAGAAAAAGAATCTGTAAACACAATCCAGATGCCTCAGCTGGAACATATGAGATGATTTGTTTTATGACATTATTTGGACAGAATATATGTACTACTTCATTTATTTTTGTCAACAGCATGACTTTTTTACTTCCCAGTAAAATTCAGTGTGCTACCTTTACTTTATTAATGTGGCTGAAGCCTTAAGGTTTTTTTTTTTTTATGCACGCTGTAGCTCCCTCTGTAAACTCAAGGCATTTGATTCATAAGTGCTCCTCGAACAACCCTAAAGCTAAACTTTGGGGCCTGATGGTGGCTTAATTTCCCCCACCTAATTTATAGCTTCTTGATATCTCTGCCTCTTTTGATTCAGGAATGGCCTCCTGTCCTTTGTTACTCCTCAGATTTTCTGCGAGAAAATGAAATCCATCACAGAACTTACAGGTATAGAAGAGTAGAATGGGAGCAGGCAAATTAAAATTACATGTCGGCTGCAGAAGTGAACAACTGTGAAAGTGTTAGGAAGTGACTCCAGAAGGGACTTTTACTCTGTGGACAAATAGGACTTCAGCATTTTTCAAGCCCCTTCCATCACTAAAAGCTGTTAAATATGGGTATTGCCGTTCTATTTATTATAGAGGTGCCCAGGTTGCCTTAACTGATATATGAATTATAGAAACTCAGCCAGGGGTGGTGGCACGCACCCGTAATCCCAGTACTTGGGAGGCTGGGACAAGAGGATTTCAGGTTTGAGGCCAGCCTCAGGAACTTAGCAAGATCCTGCTTCAAAAAAAATTTTTTTAAAGGGTTGAGGATGGAGCTCAGAGGTAGAAAGCTCCTGGGTACAATCCCCAGTACCAAAAAGTAAAATAAAATAATAAATTACAGAAATAATAAATTGTAGAGCCTTACTTGCCACCTACACTCTTAAATTGGGAGATAAATGGAAAATTTCATTATTCAACTGTGTCTCTTGGCAGCCATATTATGAAAGTTCAATTCCTCCTCCTCCCTCAAAAAGCTAATTTATTCTCATCTGGGGAAGATTTACAAAGGATTTTGTAAAGTGTTGCTAAAGTGTGTAAATGTAGAAGGCCAAGTGACATTGTTAATAGAAAGATAGCAGTTCTTAAATTCCTTTTGCAGAGTCATCAGCCGGCTAACTGCATGTTGGACATCTAAAGAACAGGTTGGGGAAATGTGGCGCCTCTTTGTCTCAGATGGAAGTCAGGACAGATTGTGACAAGACCACTGAATGACAACATTGGCAAGAAACTACAGATAAGTAACAGATTCTTTAAGGGAGCACATTTCCTTCCATGCTGGTGTTGGGAGTTTTGTAACATTGCTAATCGTCAATTCACCAATTCTATAGGAATCTGCTACTGAATTCCGTGGACCTTTCAGATCAGAGAGGCAATTAGTCATAAAATTATTTTCTCACGACTAGTGTGGCAGGATGAAAAAGTGATAAACAGTAGGTTTAAAGTGTATGAAAAAAATAGACATTGATAGAACATTGCTAATCACCATTCCTATACACACTTTCCGTGAGATTGACAATATGTAGCAAGACGAGCTAAATTTTCTTTAGCACAGCATAAAATCTCTGCAATTTTTCTCATTACCACTTCCTAGAAGTCAGTGCAAAGAGGAAGAGACTCACTTGGTTCAGCTCAATTTCCACAATTTGACAAGCATCGATATCAAAATTAGTTCTAAGATGAAACTTCATAAAAGGAAATCCTGTTTGCTAAGAGAATTGATGGGCTCAAATCACAGTTGCATGTGCATTGCGAAGTCCCACTTTTCTTGTATATAAAATAATGCCTGCAGAGAGCTTGAATACCCACAGAGAGTTCATTTGAGGCATCCTGATAGTATCTGCCATATGCAAGTAAAGCAGGAGACGTTTTTATGACATCCTCAGAACTTGAAGATTGAATTACAGTTTTAGTAATCATCAGTTCTCCTTCTCCAGTGTCACTTCTTGATAATATACTGCAGAGAAAAGACTTATGGTACCAGTTTTATAAGCTTGCAATAAAAATATAACAACTGTTGTATTAAATTATTTAAGTTGTAAACCATTGTGAAAGAGGAGAAAAAGTTTTATCGACATGGAGACTGCAAAACTGATTATGATGGAGAGAAAAATGTATTGTGCTGATTACTCCCAAGTTTTTCCTTGGTTTAGCATATTGTAAATCTTCAGGATATCTTTCAAGCCAAGGTCTGATGTCGGGTTCTTTTATTTATTGATTATTTAGAGCTGACCAATGGCAAGAGAAAAATGGAACCTATGGAGTTCCAGGTTACCAATTTATTTTAGCAGAGTTCTGAGTGCAAATAGAGTAACAACAACAAGATTAAGTAATTTAAGATTAAGTAAAAGATGCTAACTGAAATAAATCTATAAATACAAAATGACTACATTCCTATGGAGAAATTTAGACTCTAAGGGTTGTCTAATCTTTGTAGATTTTTTTTTACCTTATATTGGTTTACAGGCCCTCATTATCTCTACTTTTTAGCAGATACTATTTTGTTGCTCTGTACAAAAGATTCTAGGCTAATACGTTTTTGACTCCTCCAGGGTTCTTCCATTTTCACGTCACTATAAGATCCATTCTTCCAATGCCAGGCTTCTTCAAGAATTTTCTATCCTTTGGTGGCTCCTTTCTCTTGCATTTCTAACCCCCACCTAGGGATTTAGGTGCATTATTTGACTTTGTCAGAATGTCAGCATTTCATACTCATGCCCTCCCCCACTCCCACTCTCCCACTCACTCTACCTCCATGATTTCTGGGTACTGAACAGCTCCTGTCAGCAACACACACACACACACACACACACACACACACCCTGTCCACATAGAAGAAAATAAGCAGAATCCCCTTGACTTAATAATCAGGTTATATTTCTCTATAGGAAATTAAAATAGGAAAACCATACCACGTATTCCCACATCAAGCCACACAGGGGATGCACAATAACTAGGTTGCCAAGCTTCTCGCTATGTTGCTAAGGCTGACCTCAAACCTGGGATCCTTCTGTCTCAGCCTCCAAAGTACTGGGATTATAGACATGGGTCATCATGCCCAGCAAATCAATTATTTAATGTTATCCAAAACAGTAAGTCTGGCCCCCTTCTTGTTGCTACATGTAGGTGTTTTATCCCTCTAACCTCGACTCAACAGCAGCAAGCTGACTATATTCTCACTTGGATGGCAATGATACTACTAATAATGTAATTTATATGTGCCAGGAACCATATGTTATTTAATCCTCACAACATCCAAGTGAAGTAAGTATTATTCTGATTTTTTAAGATGAAGACGTTTAAGCCTTGTTCAGATCACATAGCTAAAAAGTTATCAGAATCAGGATTCAAATTAAGTTCATGGTATCCAAGTTTTTAATCAACTGTACTATACTTTCCTAACACATAACAATTCAGTCTCTAAGTCCTCATCACCAAAGGAAAGAACAGGATAAGGAAGAAGTGTGGGACACAAAGGAACATTATAGATTCTCCTAGTCACTTATTTGTCCTACATTTGTAGAGTGCAGATAATACGCTAAATTCTGTCCTTGGTCTGAGGTTATAAGATGAATAGTAAATAGATGAATAGTTTCTGCCTTTATTGTCCATTGAGAAGGAAATCCAATAAATGATTGAAATTCAGTATGATGTTGTAATTGATATATATAGTTGGTCCTCATACGAGCAATTCAGTGTTTTTCCTCATTGATGGTCAGCCTCCAGGGGAACAGTAGGTCTCTTAAGGGAAAATCTACCATAGCTTCATCCTCAACTAAGAAATGCTTTGAAAGTGACTATCTTCCTCCCCTCCCCTGAATTGAGAAGGAAACCACATAGCTAGGTCAGCTTCATTTCCCTAAAATCAAAGGATCTTCCTCTTTCCTCCTGTGCCTCTAGCTTTGGGGACAGGAGAACTCAGATCAGCTTGGTGCAGTCTGACTCAACAATCTCACATTGGGAGAAAACTCTCTTGATCTACTTTCCTGACATCTGGAATCCAGGAAGTCAAGTGGCTTGGTTTTCCTAGAACTTTCTGCACCTTCACTTCTAATCTCACATCAGTAGGACTTGAAATTAAATCACCACAGACATATGAATAACTAGTTACAGAGCTACCAGTTATACCTTGGCCACCCCTGACACATGACCTCTATCATTACGACATCCAACCAAGTTGGCTTCATTGTATGGATATGTCCATACAATGTATGTAGAGAAGGGCACTGTCTCCTATACAATATCCCAAAACCACAAGGGCCTCCCCTGAGGACGGGTTGGAAAGCACCAGAGACTTCCCACTCGTGATAAGAATCATGAGCTTGTCTTCACACCACAGCAGTCACTATAGGTGCCAGTCATCATGTTGGGATTCCTAGATAAAAAGTTGCATAGAAGAATCAGAAATCAAAAACACCTCCATAAAGAAAAGGCAGTAAAACTTCATAAATGACCCAGAATGACCAGAATCAGTTTTCCTTTCTTCCCTAAGAATGGCTAATATCTTGTGGTAAACGCATATTAATTTTTCTACCAATGACAAGAAAAGACACAGGCTTTTTGGGCCCTGACAATAAAATCTGTAAGACTACAACAGAACCATCTTAAAAACAAGATCGCCTGACTTAGTTTGAATAAACAAGGTTATTAGGAGCATCGACAGATTAAAGCTGAAGGGGAAAGGATCTTCTAAGGGATTCTTTGACCCCGAGATCATGTAGCCATAGAACAGGACACGTGTCTACCTGATGGATCACTCTTAATGCCCAGACTGGGTTAAAAGTCTCCTAAAGACGATGAACAAGTGACCGATAATCATCTAACCAAGAAGCACCAGGGAGAGTATTTCTTCAGGGAACCCATATAACTGGTTAGAACCTAGACCTGGAGTTTTTATGCAATGAGAAAAGAATAGAACATTATAACCTACACTTTAGAAAAGGCCTGAAAGGCAAACAAAGAAAGGAGGTGCACACACATACAGAATCCAGAAAAAAAATGTTTCTACAGTTTATTTTACAGAAGAAAAGATATATAATAGCTTGGGGCAACCAATCAGAGATCAACTGGTTTAGATTATGGAAAAAAATGTCATACAGAGATAAATATCCTATAACCAGATACAGAAGGCCTTGAAGATGGCAACTGCTATTGCTTACCATGAGAGATTATAAATATGGACATAACTATGAATAATAACTAGGACTGCTGATAATGTAATAACTTTTCACCTTTCACATATTCTCAGACGGTACGCGGTAATATCTTTGAATAAAAAGGACAATGAATCTGTGCAAGAGACTTAGTTCAAAGTTCTGGTGTGTTTCACACCAGCTGTCATACAGGCCTCACAACACTCCTATGAGTATTGAAAACAGTAACCTGGGGGTGAAAGACTCCTAGCCCGGGACCTGATCCCTTGAGCCATCCAGATCCCAATCCCTGACGATTTTGACTAATCCATGCTGACAAACCAGATTTGGATCAATAGAAATTATCTGTAACAAGAAACTAATTGTGTATTTGGTAAGTTCGGTTGGAAAATTTTGGTGGCTTTAAATTTATATGGAAAAGACCCTATTGACTTTTGAAATCAAAATTCATACTGCTTTAGGGTAATATTGCCTTGGGTTATAATAAATTATGGTGGTCTGCTTTCCCTCTTGAGGAATGTATGGTCTGAAGGCCTCTAATCTGTTTATTCTTACGCTATGAATATTCTTTAATTGTTCTTTATGGAGACTTTGGGTCTATTTGCATACTGTAGAAAAGCACAGAATGTGTACCTCTTATACTATTTTAATACACCATCCCTGTGTAAATGAAGCATCAAATCACAGCCAATTTCAAGCCACGTTACGATCTCAGCTCAAATTATGCAGTGACTTAGAATAGGAAAAAGATGTCCCTAAAGTTGCATCCTCTTCAAGATACAGGATACCTCAGGTGTTAGAGAGCAGCTGAGAGGCAAAGTAGATGAACCAATGAACCAGTGTGGAATTTATATTGTACTTTTTACACAGGAAGATTATCTAGGCCTTCAGTACACCTACTCGTGAATCCATGTGTGACATCTAACTCTTTTCACTTAATTTCCTTACGGACCATTTTTCTGGAAAGGAAGATGGAAAATTCCAGCCAGCTACAAATGGACTGAGACCCGCCAATCTCATTTCACATGGAGCAGGTGTCCCAGACAGGGTTTGAAACCAAGCTACAAAGATGAAAAAAAGAAAATGCCATTAGACCTAAACAGATGGCCCCGCACAGGAGCTTACAGTCAGCTCCCACTGTGTTTGTCTTAGTATCCAGGAGCAAACCTTGCTTGCCTCATAATTCTTTGCAATTTAGCATTATTAAAATCCTTCTTTTAGCAGAAACTGCTAACATATCTAATAGAGGGTCCTCACTAATCATTTCGCTCTCAAAGAGGAAAAAAGTCTAAAGGCCAGGGCTTGAGGTCACAGGTCTGTGAGGGAATGCTTCAAGGTCTGCATTTTATCAAATGCAGGAACTGCAAGAAGCTTTCACCTCTTAACCAGGTTGCTCTTTCTGCGGCTCCAAGACAGAACTGCTCCAACAATTCTTGGCTTTAAATGAATAAAACCCTGTTGAATATTCACTAGAATCCTCCAGCATGCCTGCATTCATTATATTAAGGATTTTTTAGCTGACTATTAGTGTTTGTTCTAAATAGTTGTACCACGGTGCCAAGCACACGTAGGGCAATAGGTGAAAGGGTAAAGAGGCCTTGTTTAATAGAATTTACATGCTGTGTGAGTCTAAATTGTTTAGCTGCCTGATCGAATTTTTGTAGAGCCTAAAATAAATATCCATAAACCTAACAGATATGTAGGAGAACTTAAAAGCTGCTTGTTTTATTTCTTCAAAGGTCACACTTTTTTCCCATGACATAACAGTAAGTAGCATGATAAAATGCCTTCAATATATCATAAATTATGGGAAATAGCCATTGGCTTTTCAGGATAGTTTGAGATATAAATACTTTGAGATTAATGTTATAGATACTCTTCAAATATGAGCAAGAAATATTACCAAACTCATAATTGTTCAAATAAATCATGAATGTGATATAAATTAAAAATTAGAATGGTACTAGCCATACTTAGGAAAAATGGTTCTAGAATATTTGCTCATAAAATACATTGGGTTAAAATTTAACAAATTTGGAAACCATCGACCGAGGGCCCAGGACTGCTATTAATATATCTGAAAGTCTGTTTGAGTTTGTTCTCTAGATGTTTCCAGATTATAAATTCTCTGGTTCAGTGGAGCAACCTTATAGGTTCAAGTAATACCTTAGCCATTTAAAGTGTTTATCAATTACCCTAGTAATAGCTAAAAGAAACAATGAAGCAGAAACAATTTAAGAAGATACACCACCCTGTCCTACACCTTCTTCCAGAACATTTATCTGTTCTTCAATCTATGTCTCTAGCCCTGAAATGTCACAAAGCTCCATTCCTGTGTGTCATCTGTCTGTAGCATATCCCCAGTTGGACTGTCCTCAGCACCTCAGACATTATGAACCAGGGTCAGCAGTCTTTGCCCCATAGCCAACTCTAGTCAACCACCTATTTCTAGAAATAAAGTTCTATTGAAACTCAACTACATCATTCATTTACATATTTCCTGTGACTTCTTTTGCCCTATTAGAGAGTTGAATGGTAGCAACAGACACCATGTGGCCCACAAAGCCAAAAATACTTACTACCCAGTCCTTTGCAGAAAAAAATTGTCAGCCCACTACAAATACAAAGGAGACCTCAGGATCTTTTCCCAAAACCATGTGCCTCTTCTCCATTTTTACTACTATAACTCTAATTGTGGGACGTATCACAGTATGTTCACATTATTACAAAGCCTTCGTAGCCTCCATTCTAGTTATATATAGCTGCATAACAAATACTCCAAAACTCAGTGAGCTAACATAACATTGCATTCTAAGTTGTAGCAATGCTCTGCTGAGCAATTCTTCTGTTCTATGTGGTGTTAACAAGGGTCATCATTGTAATTCATCTAACACCTTGTCTTGAGGATTCAAGGCAGCTTCATTCACTCACACGTCTGGTGCCTTGGTGAGGGACAGCTGGTCAACCGGACGATTGAACAACTGAATTCAGCTGGGTCCTTCTGCCTGTCCCATAGTCAAGGCCTATCCACATGATCTTTTCAACAGGATGGTTGAACATCATAGATGGCAATTCAGGACTTCAAGATATCAAGATAGAATCTGCCAATCCTCTTAAAGAACTGCCACAGCATCACTTCTTCTACAAGCCAGCCCAGATACAGGGGGAAAAGAAATACACTCTACCTTTCAAGGGGAGAAATGTCAGTAATTCGTGGCCATCTTTAATTTGTTACTACCTCCTATCTGGTCACTCTGCCACAAAACTTTTTCCATACTGGGCCCGTCTATTTCTAAAATACCAATTTCATTCTATATGTCCCCTTCCCAAAAAACTAAAATGGCTTCTTACATATTTGGTTTAGACTTCTCTCCCTGGTATCCAAAACTCTTTTATAATGGGATGCTACTATAACAATCTTGCCTGATTTTGTATTAGTCCCTCTGCTGACCTGTGTGCTCTTGTAAATATTCATTGATGTCCATTTCTCTGCTTTGTATCTTAGGGAAATTGGCCTCTCAGATTGGGTTTCCTTGTCAGCTTTGGGCTGGGCATGGCCACGGGGAAACACTGGAAGGAGATCGGGGATGGCAGAAAGGAAGAAGCCAGGATATTTATCCCCTTCACTTTGCTTCAGCATCTTTCTGGAAGTTACTGCATTTTTTATTCCTCAACTGTTCCAGCTCCAGATGGTTAGGCCTTCTCTAGTTCTATCCCTTACTGGGCGGCCTAGTCTCTGGCCTCTGAATGACCATCTTCTTTCTGTTATTCCAACCCAAGCATTGTTGGCAACTTCCTGAAGTTGCTAAACTCCAAATTACTGTAGTGTCTCCTGTTTGTCATTCTACCCCTTCACACCTAGAAACTCAATCCCCCCCCATTAAATTCTTTCTGCTTAAAGTAAACTAGAATGGTTGATTTTTCTCCTGATTAGACCCCAACGGACACAATTCTCAACATAAAACATTCACTTAGTTGTACCTGGCCTCTCACCCTCATGTCCCTGTTACAATATTTTTGGCCTGGACATCTGGCTTCACTCTTCCTGGCTCAGCTCAGCCTTTGTCTTCCTCAGAAAGCCTTTCAACATCACTGCAGGTTTTACTCCTCTGACCCAATTCAGTCCATGGTGACTTCCAATGTGCATATCTTCCAGGTTTATAAGGTAATCATGGAAACTTCTGGTTGGTTCCCATTCCCCTGAGTTCCTCCCACAGGGTCAGTGCACACTAAGTGCTCAGCTCAGTCAATGTTGCCCTGTAAATAGAATTTAATGTAGAACTTATTTGCTTCAACATAATATCTTCTAGGTCTGACTCATTTCTATTAAGCATCAGGATTAAAATAATGAGCACTCCTGAATAGCATCCTAAGCGAATTTAGGGGTGCCTTTTTGGTTTAGTGCTACTGTTAACTTTCCACAGCGTGGATGAACATGTTAAAATGAACAGGGAGAAGGCACTTTGTTGTTGTTGCTTGGGGAGGGATGGGCGTTGATCAGACACAGGATATGACTCAATGTCCTATATGAGGTAAATATCAAACAAGTATTAAATCGAGAGAAGAAGCCCACACCATGACTGATGGATTTGTGCAGAGAAGCCAAAGACTGAAATGTTTAAACATAACATAGTCCTTTGGGTACTTTATAAAGTACCATTAATTAAAGAACTAAATAATTTAATTTACATCTCTTTAATAAAATCATTATAAAGGGGAGAGAGTGTCATAGAAAAGATGTATTAAAAGATTAATTTAAAATTCAACCTCTTAACTATGTCCCACATTTCTTGTGCCCTGGATCCATGTTTTGTTTCCCTGGCACTTTATCAGTGCTGGAAACATCAAGGGTATTTGATAAATACTTTAATTGTTTGAAGCTATATACTTGCCATACTATTATTCTATATGCCACAAAACCAAATTAAATACATGATGCTCCTGCCATCTAGTTGCAAAATTGTCTTAAGGGACTATTTTAGAGAAAATTGTTCCACTTGAGGGGTATATTTTGCAAAATAAATTACTAATAATAACATTTACTGTAGTATGTATTGCTTTAGGAATAATTAAAAATTGTGTCTGTTTTGGACCAGAACATGGTCCAGTTTGAGTTCTTAGGATCTGGAATGGCCTAGTTCAGCTTCCAGGTAATTCCAAGATGACATCAAAAGAATTTTTACCTTCTCTTGCAAAGAAGTATAGAGGGCTGGCTAATTTTGAAAATGAATTTCTTCTCTACTGCTGCTCTCAACCACAGAGACAGTCATTTGAAGGCTTCACAAAAAAGGCCTCCAGCCTCCTCATGTTACACCTTTTCATTGCTCTGCCGATCATTTAGAGGGCAGACTTGTTCCAGACAGCTTTAATTAAACTGTGCCAAGGATGCAGATAGATGTCAATGGAAATGATCCATAACATGAGGCTAAGCATGTATTTAACAGTGTTCCGTCCGGTTCAATCACCTTCTAGCATTTCAGTGGCTTTACATTCATGTAGCAAAGACTGAATGTGTATATGTATTTTTTTAAAGATCCATCCCATTAGTGGCCATATGCTTGAGCGTCAATGGCTACAAGAGTCATCTGCAATCTGCCAGGGATTTAGGGACATCAATAATTTGTGAATAGTCATGTTGGTACTGGTCGAAGGGTTAAGTGCTCTGCACATGGGGGCACCTCTTCAGGGATTTGAACTCTTAGTTGACTGTTAGGAACCTTATCCCCTGTGAGGATTCCTACTACATGCTGCTTGTCAGATGCATCCAGCTGTAGCTGGGAAGCATTATTAGCTCTGGGACTGAAAGATCTGTGTTAAGTACGGATAGAATGGCATCTTTGAGTTAAAAAGCAGGAAGGATATACTGTGGCAACTTCAAGGAGGTCTCAGTGTCTCATTGTTAAGCATACGTTCTTTCCTTTTGCCTGTATTTTCATGCATTCCTCATGAATAGAATGCAGAGTATCCTTTTGAGAGAGAGTTATATCTAACATTTGTCCCTAGACCTTGCTGACAAATGAGATGACATCAGCCAAACTTGAAAGATAAACACCTCCTGAAAATAAGAGAAGTCTTAACATGGAAAGCTTTGGCTCCCATTCCCTTGCCCAGAGGGTGAGAAAGGGTAATATGAATGTATCTTGAAATTCAACACGTATACTGGTCTTGAATTAAGATATCTCAAATAAGTCAGGCACAGTGGCACATGCTTGTAATCCCAGTACTCGGGAGGCTAAGACAGGAGGATCATAGGTTCGCAGCCAGCCTCAGCAACTTAGTGAGGCCCTCTGCAACTTAGTGAGACCCTGTTTTAAAATAAAAGAATAAAATTGGACTGGGGTATAGCTTGGAGGTAGAATGTGCCTGAGTTCCATCCCCAATACCACACACACCAAAAAAGATAGAGTTATTTCAACACCAACAGCAACAAAGATCATATAAAAGCTTTTGCTTCCTGCACTAGCCTGTAACTCCATGTGCCCCTAAGCCTTGCCTATACTTAGTGAATGCTTCCTGAGCAGATGGACGGATGTGTGGAAGAAAGAGAGAGGGAGGGAGAGAAAGAATAACGCTTGGAAAAACAGATTCGTCCATCGGACCTGCATGCAAGTAGTCACTCTCAGTAATATTTTCTAGAAGCTGTTTTGGATCTGGGGATGGATGTTTAGCAATAAAGCATGTTTCAACAGTTTTAATGGATATGGATTTCAGAGCTACCTTACATCATTATGACCCGTTAGTAACAGTAGCACTTAGTTTCCTTATAGACTAAGTGATAGGAACAATTACACGGTGATGACAGATTTCCATGAGACATTTTTTTCTATCGCATATCTCAACATGATTTGGTTTTAATATGCACAAATACTACCATAGTAAAGTGTGCTGTGCTTTGGTCAAGGAGGATAATGATTATTAACCAGAAGGATCTTTAGTCCTCTCCTTGAGTATCTAGCAGATCTTAAAGATAAAGATAGTCTGTCTGCTTTGCAGTTGGTTTTTGATGTGTGTTTGTTTCCGGTAATTCCAGCCTTCTTACCCTGGAGTAGTTTTACCCATCACTTAATTGTCCCTCGCTGATGCCTAGAAGGTCTTTTTAAACTTCTTAACTGCACAATGAGGCCTCAGTGGACACCTAGATTGTGTCTGCTTGGGAAGATGCCAAGCACTAATGAGTATTTTGTTTAATGTGATGGAAACCGCAAGTGCAAGCCTTCTTCCCCAACTGATCAATGCCCACTTCTGTTGTTTGAATGTATCTATACATTCTAAATCCAAGAAGAAAGGTCACAAGAGGGTAGAGCACTTAGTGTCTGCCCAAGGAGGGATTTGAAGATTCAGAACTTCTGTTTAGTTGGACCTAATACAAGTAAAAAGTACCAGGGTTAGTACTTTAGCACCCTCCCCCACTGTGCCATCCTTTCTTTCAAACTCAAAGTCCATAATCTTAAACTTTCTTTGCACTAACTTAAAACAAATAACAAGAATAATAATTTAATAATAATAATAATAATGGAATAAATTATGTTGCTGAATTCTAAGCCAGGCAATATATTCATTAGCATAACTACCTATTTATTATTCCATTATTCCATCATTATTTTAGTATAAAATATTTGGTATGTGTTATATTTTTTTTGAAGTTCAAATCACAATGTGTTCAAGGCAAATTTTAAACAATTAAAACACTGCTGGTTAGTTAAATAAAATTAAGATTTGCTGAAAAAACAAACCTTAAGTGATTCTGTAGGCCACATGACCACGTGGGCCTGAGTGGAGAGCAATGATTTCCACAGGGCACTGATGTTTCCCACGGGACTGAGCAGGAAGTGTAGATGGTGTTTCGTTGAGCCATATCGGGGAGGATTAACACAGAGCTCCCTTTGGTAGTATTTATAATTTATAGGCTACTTGAATGTACTAGATAATTTCCAAAAGAAAAGACTTCAAGGTATTCAAAACTTTTAATGAGATTTATTCTCATCTAAAGCTTCCTGGGTTTAGAGATTTCATAAGTCTAGAGAGATGATAAGAAAAGATAGGTTTTGAATCCAGAGAATGGAAATCATTTAATTTCTCAAATTTGAGTTTAATCACTCACTTTCTCTTTATTTATTTCTAAGCCATCATCCTGCTTAATCGTACTATTTCATGCCTTTGGAGACTCTGGAACTACACAAGTCTCCTACAAATTAGAGTTTATAATAGAAACCTTGCCTGACCTTTAATAATTGTTACTTTTACTGAAACATTCTAATACCTGAACTAAGTTGCTTATTATACCAAACATGAAGTCCTTTGACCCTGAAGGTTCAAAATTGATCAGCCCCACTCCTGTCAATATTTACGTCTAGTGTCAACAATTTTCAATGTGGAATAAATTCAGAGATGAATAGTCTTCTTAATCCACATGCATTCAAAGTATTTAATTCCTATCCATTATAATTTTTATCCAGTTAAATAGTTTGCTTGTTTCTTTCATGTTCTTTATTAATAATTGGACATTTGGCATCATTGTGAGTATATTATTAAATATCATTATAATAAGAAGGTAAGTATAAATTAACCCTAAAATGGAAACAGAATTCATGTAAAAAATCTTCACTGATAAAATTATTCTAGAGGATATCTAAAGCAAATATATTACAAATTCAACAAAAGTGACTGAGCTGTTTTTTAGTCCTGGGAAATGCTTTTAGAAAGAATACTTAGGTGCTTGCTTTGCAGTAGAAGGTTTTTTTTTTTTATGCTGTGGTATTTTTCAGATTGTCAAGTGTGTATCAAAGAGCTATTCTTTTGGCAAATTTTGTGAATTTCATTCCATTTCTTGACAATTTAAAATTCAGTTATCCAATTATAACTAAAGGTCATTAGTCTAATGTGGCAACTTTGTGACATTCTTAGTTACAAGGAAATTTCTCAGTTTAGAGAGGAAATTCTCCATGTGAGAAACTTATTATTCTTAGAAGGATATTGTGAAAAGAATTTTATTTTCTTTGTGATTTTGTTATTTATTAATATATACTCAATATTTTTCCAACCCCATGCTTATTGTGTCCATTATTCCAGGATTTACCTCTCTGATTAGCATCATGAACTTAACAGTAAATGCCTTCTGATATTGCTGGCTTTGTTGTTGTTAAATTTAAGTCTTCAATGTCTCTTCCGGGATGCATTCCTTTGTTTTATTTTAAGGAACCTTAACCTAAATGTCATTTACAAATCTAGTGAAAGGCATTTGCATTTCAATCATTTGACAAGTAGAATTTCTGATAAGATGAATAAACGAAAAATTGAGGACCTGGCAAATACTTTAACCTTAGTTCCATTTGGTGCGATGATGGAAAACTCCTCAGGCAAAACATACCACAGGACCAGATGCAAGGGGCGCCGGTGTCAGGCCATCCGAGATAGAAGGCTCTTGTTCCAGTCTCAGCCCCAAAGGGTCACCTTGGCAGAGGTAAATTCATTCAACAATGACTGGCTGTGTACCTGCTTGTTCAAAGCCAACAGTGACGACTTACCATCTTTCCGTATTTTGCATTTTAAGGTTCCAGACACTGCTGGAAGCACATATAGACAAGATGGTATCTGCACTGATTCTGATACCCATTTATCCAGAGGAGAAATTATCCATGTGACATGATGGCTTAGCACTTAGCCCAACAAGTCAGAACTTCACCATTCTGCCTGAGTAGTGAACTCTTCATATTAAATGCTCTCACCACTATTCTGAAATTTCTTTGTCTCACTGCTACAAAGCTGGACTGCAGGGTGTTTTTGTTTGTTTGTTTGTTTGTGGGTTTTTTGGTACTGGGGATTGAACCCAGGGGCATTCTACCTCCGAGCTACACCCCCAGCCATTTTTTTAAAACAGGGTCTTGCTAGGTTGCTGAGTCTCACTAGGTTGCTGAGGCTGTCCTCCAGCCTGAGATCCTCCTGTCTCAGCCTCCCAAGTACTGGGATTACAGGTGTGTGCCACCACACCCAGCTTGTGGATTTAATGCTGTACTTCACAGCCCTTTTATTTAGCACTAAGACTCGAAATAAAACTTTCTACCTACCTACGTAAAAATGTGTTTTGCTTCGAAGTTTCAAAAATACATTCTGTCAACACAAACTACCTGACTTTATAGCTCCCCACTACAGTTGCATAAAATCAACTTCTTCTGTGGTAATTGTAAACAGACTGATTCCTCTGGAACTGGGGTTTATCAATTACATTATCATTTTTCCCACTGACCAGAGGAGGTGTTGTTGCAGATGAGTCATATCTGGCATTCTATATGGTTTTTCTAACTCACTTCATTCCAAGTGGAAAGAGCCAGATGTATTCTGAAGCTTTCACAGTCTATTTTGAGACCCAGCATTTAGCAGAGACTGTTCTTTTCCAGATAGCAGATTGTTGATTTCATCCGCTGTTGTGCTATCCATGCATTTCACTAGCATTATCCCATTTAATCTTTATGGTAATTCTCTAAAGTGCAAAGAGATTAAAATGACTTGAACAAAGTCATTGCAAACTGGAGAGCCAGGGCTTGAACCTGAGTAATCTGACAGCAGAGCCCTTGTTCTCAACCCCCTTGGCTTATACTGCTTCTCAAAGAATTGCTTTTCTATGGTGCCAAAAATATACACTGGAGGAAAGACAGCCTCTTCAACAAATGTGTCTGGGAAAACTGGATATCCACCTGTGAGAGATTGAAACTAGGCCCCTATCTCTCACCATGTACAAAAATGAACTCAAAATGGATCAAAGACCTTAATGTCAGACCTGGAACTTTGAAACAACTAGAAGGAAACATAAGGGAAAGAGTTCAAGATATTGGCTCAGGCAACGATTTCCTATTGGACTCCAATAGCTCAGGAAACAAAAGCAAGAATTGGCAAATGGGATTGTATCAAATTCTAAAGCAGAAGTTCAAATGGCTAATAAATATATGAAAAATGCTCAACATCATTAGCCACCAGGGAAATGCAAATAAAACTACACTGAACCGGGCGTGGTGGCACACGCTTGTAATCCGAGTACTTGGGAGGCTGAGACCGGAGGATCCAGGTTCGCGGCCAGCCTCAGCTACTTAGTGAGGCCT